>CM046365.1:22199069-22260868 GCA_025413025.1 Ficus hispida
TTGGCTACTTTTTGAAAAAAGCAGTCCAATCTTAATCTAACACAGATGAATCCAATACTGTGTTCACTAATACACAGTACATTCAGTACTGTTATACTTGACTGCAGTCCAAAATTTATCTGCGTAAAAATGGACTGTAAAAATTTCTTCTTATTTCTGAAAGTCATTAGGACTTTGATATCCAACTTAGTGTGCTTGATTTTTCTAGGCTGGTCTCATATCTTATTCTAGCTATCTTGTCCGTAACGACAGTTTTCTGCAGTATAGTTTCATATACCGATAATTTACACTGCGGTTTCACCTTAGTCAACTTTGACCAGAATAAAAGTCAAAATTACTATTTTGCCCCTTTTTTCCAAAAAGGCCTATATTTGCCTAAGCAAACTATTTTTGAGTCTCGTAGCTAGTTAACCAGAGCTCAAACTATACTGTTATTTCATTCCAATCTTGATCCAGACTTAGGTTTTCCTTATTCTAAGGAAATCTAGAGTCATCAAAATTTCGGATATTAATTCTACCCTCCTTAAAAGATTTTCGTCCTCGAAAATTCGAATAATCCTAAATGGCTTTTCTTCAATCCACCATCAATTCTTCACAAGTTACTTTAGATTGAATAACTTGTTCATGTTCCCATTTTAACATCTTAATGGGATCATGTCTCTTATATAGAACCATAATCTTCTTTCTATATCTTCATAATTTATATCCTCATACTCCCATGTTTTCATTCCTCATACTTTCCTTTCATACTGCATCACAAGAACTATTTACATGAAAAACTGAGCAAGTATATCATATTACTTGCTATATTTGAAAAGTAGATATAACTTTTCCATACTTGAAAAGAAAACATATTGTATCTTATAATTAAGATACTTTTCTTTAACCATATTTGAGGGCTCAGCGAATATATCATATTGAAAATATTTTTCTTTCAATTAACTAAAGCTAGAACCCTCTGGTACAATGTTAATCTTTGCTATTAGAACCCTTTTTCTTATCATGATGGCCCTATCTTGGAAATATTTTTCTTCCTCAAGGATCGGCCCTTTTCTTGACATGATGGCCCCTCTCTTGGAACTCTATTCCTCAAGGGTTCAGCCCATAACATATCACAACATAACGTGAGTTGGTTCTAATAAGCATAAGATCAAGCACCATACATAAAATAACTTCTTGGAATCTTTCCAAGTAATCATGGAAAACAATAATAAATAATATTATTGAAACGTATTACTGTTCGAGTGATGCAGTGAAAGATATCCTCATATCAACTAGCTACTTGTTAACTAGTAGAAGCTTTTCTCATTGCTTTAGACATTTCCTTTATAGCACATAAGCATAGTTCTAAGGAATATGTAAAACTTCCCATCATGATTTCATTACTTAATAGGTCGTATATAGTCGACATTAGTCAAACCATTATATATCGACTCCAAGGTTGTTATTATCGATCTCAACCTCATTAACTTAATCATCAAACTCACAGCCATCATCATTATTATCATAGCCTAATAAATTGTTGTTGGTAGCATCCAACTCATATTGGCTTAATGCCTAGTTGCTACCCCCAAACTAAGGCATCATCAAAATTTTCCCCGTATTTAATAATACTCTTATGGGGTAAAAGTTTCTCAATCAGGAAACTTAACTTCCATGGTATTGATCCATTCCTTAGAAGGAAAAGTTCCTTAATCTCACTATACCTGAGATGAGGCAATAGGCTATATGATCTCGAAGCCTATTCTTTTCTTGTTGCTATTCCAGCAATTATCGTTATAACTTAATCACTATAGTTGCAAGATTAGACTCTTGCAAAAATTTGGTTCGTTCGTATGCACGATGAACCATCTTCTAATTCTAGTTCTTAATTCCTCACATTTCTAATCGAAGGAGAGAAAAAAAAAAAAAATAAATTAACTTACTTGGGCACTTGCAGAAACGATGTGAAGCAAAGTGAGGTAGGCTGGCAGGATACCGCTCTGATACCAACTTTGTAACGCCCCCAAAATCAACGTAGGGCCGACTACGTCACGTAGGGCCGAATACGTAAACGTGGGCCGTTACCAAACTTGCTTAACTTAAATCTTTGTTTTATCGAAAAAATTTTCAGTATAAATTTTTTTTTTTCTTCTTTTAAAACTTTAAACTTTATTTAAAAATCATAACTCGAAACTCAACTTGAATTAACTTGTACTGACGGGTAAACTTCATCATGTCTACCCCTTTTACTTGTTATGCCGATTATAAGGTTACCATGACCTTTTAAATCGGACCTTGGAAACATTACATCGCATCCATATACAACATCATACTTAAAAACATTTGCGGAAAATATTGCGTAGTGGTATCCCACACCGCCCTTCACTCGCTGCATCGTCTCCATGGCCCATCAAGTAATGCTGCAGGCGTCTTACCTACAGTATGAAATATACAAATGAGCTTTCGCCCAGCAAGTACAAACATGATCTCACAAAAATCTTTTCAAACATCAAGTAACATATCAATCATCATGTAGTTTATGCATGATCCGATTATGTTCAATTATAAATCTTTTAGGCACTTTTACTCATTATCTTGATTACATGTGGGCCCCTAGTGTCCGTACCAAAAGCGCGCAGCCTCCAGACAAAGCTAGGGTTTGCAAGGCCCTAACAGTTCTGGGAATCATAACGTGACCCTCACGCATCAACGAGAGGTTAATGCCACAACTGGTTTTTAACATGTAGCCTCCTCGATCACGGGAGGTTGGTACGACACCTTACTTGATTTATCTTACCATGTGGTTCAATATTAGTGAACATGCTTCATGATGTCACAAGGTCAAATCCAAACTTAACATTTGCCATATCATGGCATTCTTGAAAACATGACATTTTTAAAACCATGACATTTTAGAAAACATGGCATAATATGTAACATGTCATAGCATCACATCATTACATGGCATCTCATATCATAACATAGCATAGTATCACATAGCATAGCATTATAACATAGCATAGCATTATAGCATAGCATAACATAGCATAGCATGTATACTTGGAAAATATCTTTTATTATTTTCCATACTGCAGGTAACGGCATTTGATAGCGTTCAAAAAATGCTATCGTAGATATTTCATAACATTTTAACAAACGCTATCACTGCCCCTGTTATTAAAAGTATGTATCTTCTATAGCATTTTTCTGGTGCTATATTTTCCTTTTTCGTAGCATTTTTATGGTGCTATATTTTTCTTTCTGGTAGCATTTTTCTGGTGCTATATTTTCATTCCGGGTAGCATTTTTCTGATGCTATATTTTTCTTCTGGTAGCATTTTCTTGGTGCTATGTTCGCTGACACGGTACAACTTTCACTAGTGCTTCAAAAATGTACCTTTGTACTGTGCTTTATATATATTACAAATATTTTGAAGCCATTTTGACATTATAAAATTTCAGTTGAAACTTGAAATCAATGTGGTATTAAATATAATATCATCAATACAAATCCACAAGGCCACGTAATTCATTGTGATAGAATTTGTGACTAAAACATGTAAACCATAATTAATTGATACAAGTTCTCACAAGAATTTAACTGAATATCCAAAGAAAAAGGAAGACTTTCACCAAAAAAAAAAAAAAAAAAAAAAAAAAACTTCATGTGGTCTCAATGGGACAGGTCTTCGCTAGTAACACATGCACTTCAAGCTTGAAGTAAATCTGAAGACGCGATGCCAAAATTCTTGAGACTGTAACAAAAGCTAGCATTAATGAGAATTGACAAGATAAAGTTGATGGCTTGAAGTTGAAAAATCACTACATCCATAATTTTAGCCATGCATGAAAGGATCTATCAATAATCCAAAAATCAATGTTCATTCTACCATGAGCAGGCAATTTGTAAGGCAATATCAATTAGCAAGAAAGTAAACGCTGAGGAACAGAAAAATCACCAATAAGGTCAAAATCAAGTATGAGGAAGGGAACATATAAATTATATAATTCATATGCAATGAAAAATCTATGAATCCAACTTACCACCATAATGTGACATTAAACTGTTCTAGACGATTGATTTATCAGCACCCTGAACGTATTGAGCACCAACAAAAACGTTGAATCAGAATGAGGATGTTTATAGAGACATTACATTGCAAACCTATCTTAAAATAGTTCATAGTTTGCTAGCTCAAAGCATAATCAAATTCTATTGGTTTTCTGAGAAATTACTACTGTTGGCCATTCAATAGTTTCAAAAAAGTTATGAAGACCAACTCTAAAGTTAATTAAACATGAAACGGACTAAGCTCAAGCAGCTAACTCTTATCTGACACAAAAATATCTGTTTCACGCTACAATCGAATGAGAAAAATTAGATCAAAAAATTGTTACGACATAAATACGGCAATAAATATATACATTCCTTCTCTTTAGGAACAATCTTTTCCATAGCCAAAACAGACTGATGAGTCCTGAAAGTTTCCATCTCTCTGCTCGTCCACCTCCCCTCTCCAATCTTAACTTTATGAAATCACTACAGGGTTTGAGATCCAAAAGAAAACAGAACCAGATTAGCCAAAGATCTCTCTTGCTCCTAAAAATATTAAAACAATTCATGTATAAAATAAGAATAGACATGGTTTACAGCAACTTCTATTGAAAAATTCATAAGAACATGTATATAAAACCAATTCATCTCAAACTTAACAAAATAAGAATAGACATGTCTAGCATTCTTCGTATAAATTTTCATGCCATTTGGATGTCATTTGGCATGTCTGATACAAAGAAGAATTTGGCTGTCCTACTGTTACCAGAAAATTTCCATCAATAGTAGTCCGGCATTCCAAATTCTCCTAATTTCTTTGTGTGTAAAAATTTGATAGTGGCTTTTTTTTTTTTTTTTGAAAGTATGATAGTGACTATTTTAACATTGTATACTTCATCCCCTCATAATCCAAATAAAATTTAAAGTTTTTGGATGACAAGAAGAGGCTGTATTTGCCCCAGCCAGAACAAAAATTTCATTTTTTTTTTTCAGAGCACATTCAGACATTTTATCAAATACCTTTCTTGAATTACCAAATCATAAATGTTCGTATAACTAGAAACCAAAAGACAACCCATCATTTAAGCATATAATTAGACTTAATGCTCAATATACCAGCATAAACTTTATTCCCTTCAGTTTCTGAAGAGTGTACATAACCAACTCATAAACGGGAACACAAAAATTCATCCACTCATCATATATACAACTACAAGATACTGATACATAACCAATTACCAGACCAAATAAGAATAAAGAAAGCCAAAAACAATTGATGTATAGCATTCCTATAACATACACAAATGGAGTGTAGTTAAGCGAACAAACAAACAACCAAAAATAAAAAATAAAAAAAGTCACATGGAGTTTAGTGAGGATAAAAATTAAATAATGCACATAGTTTTTTCATCGAGAGTGAAAATAAAATGAGAAGATAGAAGATTTAGAGAGATATTAAGGACTTACAGAGTTTGAATTCACTGGATTTAAAGAATGAAAATGGGGGAGAGATTGGGAGTTGCCATTCCGGTTCATTGTGTGATCTTGGGAATTAAACGCCAATGTCAAATTCACCTAAAAAATGAAAGTACAAAGACTGAAAATTAAGTAAATCGATTAAGCTAGAAATGAATAAACCAAGCCGTACCAATCATTCAAGACAGAGTTTCTCTTGACAAAGCCCTTTTTGCCTCCACCTGTGAAACTTTAATATGCTTCGAACATAAACACATGTATACAGGTACAAAGACATTCGCATTTAGTCTTGCAACAGTAAGAACAAGAGCGGGAAAAATGCAATATGCAAGAACAACTAGTCTACTATTATATGTTCTAAACTATTTCATGCGGAAACCAGATAAAAAAGTTTTAATATTCATGTTGATAGAAACAAACGTCAAAAAGAGGGAGGAAAGTTCATTTGGATCCACAAGAACAGTATTTCAAAGGCTGACAAGAAACCATTCCTAAATTCACAAACCTCTTCTTTTTTCTTTTCTTTTCTTTTTTTTATTTATTTATAATACCGAACAGAGAAATTAGAACAATATAAGACATTGTAGAATGTTTCTGCTCATATTTTCCAGATTTAGCACAAATTTTCATTGCGTCCAGCTGACTTAGAAAGTTTTTCCCCTGATCACCAAAGTATCGAGTGCTCAAAAAATTGTTCCGCGTTCTCCTAATTTAAAGATTTTCATGTTTCTGCTCATATTTTCCAGATTTAACAAAAAATTTTCATTGCGTTTTTCTTCCCTTGATCACCAAAGTATTGAGTGCTCAAATATCATTATGCATTTTCCTAATTTAACATTTTCTCGTCAACTGGAAAACTCCATTCAAAGAACGAAAACTTTTTTTTTCCCCCCAAGGATCGGAACAAATAAAAATTAAACGTAGGAAAAATCGTGACAAGCCATCAAAATTGCATCAAGGCAGAGTTAAACCAGAAAGCATATAAGCTTTCTACTAAAACAATGGCGTTATTAACTCCAACTCATATAGGATTTGAAAAATATTTAAAAAAAATACCGAAATGAAAAAAAAAAACGTATACGCACTACAAAAGGAATTCAAGAGAATTCCGCACAACAGTTATTTATAAAAGAATACAAAAGTCTCAATAAATTAAACTCCATTTGCCCTGATAAGATAATTCCCAGATGAAAGCCCCAGAAGAAATCCCATTAAACAATACCACGAAAATTCCAATCACTGGCGAACAGCAAAAAGCGCAAGCAACCCAAATAAGAACAACAAGAAAACAGAGGAAGAAAAACCCCCCCAAAAGCAAAAAATCGAATCCAATAGGTAGAGAGAGAAAAATCAAAACTCTCGGAATTAACTTCAATTAAGCACAGAAAAGGTCAATGCAAGTAGAAATTAATTGGGGGGGGGGGGGGGGGGTGGCGGTGTGGGGGGGAAGTTGCTGACCGTTCGGCCGTCGATTGTGTGCTTGTCGTTGAGGACGGTATCGAGCACAGAAGGATCGGAGAAGACGACGAAGCCGAAACCCCTAGGTCTGCCGGTGGTCTTGTCGCGCATGATGATGGTCTGGGTGACCTCGCCGTACTGGCCGAAGTACTCCCTGAGCTTCTCTTCGGTGCTGTCAAGAATTTTCGATACCCTAGCAGTTTGGGAGGAAATATGAGAAAGGAACGTCTAAAGAGAAATTTTTGAGAGAGGGAAATGTTTAGAGAAAATATTTTGGGAGATGGAAATCTTCAGTGAATATGTTTTTTCTATTGTTGGTTGGGCGCGGCAATTTCGTGCTGGTGGTTTCGAAAGATCGTGGGAGAGATGGCTTTGGCGCGGCTTATCTCTCCCATCTAATTAAATTTTAATTTAAATTTGAATTAAGCCCACGTTTTATGTAACATATTTTCAAAACCGCTATTAGTCAATGTTATCTTAAGGCCTTATTCTTGTAGTGTGGGAATGATACGAACCACGCCAACAATGTGACGAAACCCGATACCAAATCTGGAAACAACAACCCAAGATCTTTTAAGTTTGATGGAAACCGCGATCCGTTGCTTAACGAAGCAAGAACCTTGGTATGGTGAAGACGCCACAAACGGTTATAGTAGTCTATTTGATAAGCCGATTTGAACACCATAAGGAATCCTTAGTAAGTTTGGATAAGTTTCTTCAAGAACTCAAGAAGAATAACTCACAATATGAATAAATATCAAAATCTTATTTCCAACATCTGAAATCAGCCTTATATAGACAAAGTTACAATTTGTAAAATTTCTAATATACCCATAACATAAATAAAATGCCCAAGATAATCTAGAAAGAATCAGATTCTAAAATTCAAATTTTAATTTAAAACTTAAATTAAATAAGATTACAAAATAATCAAATCTTGATCAGATCTTTTAAACTTCTTGAATCTTGTTTTGAATTTTGAACTTCTTCAAAACTTAAAAACGTAATCTTTTGACTTGATTCCTTGTTGGAACACGCCCACATCAGCTTGAGTCCTCCTTGCACATTTTTCCACATGATGGCTCAATGGATATGTATGGCAGATTGGCTCGGATTCACTTGAATGAGTAAAATGAGCCTTTGTAGAACCCTCCGGACTAAGTTATTCAGTACTTATTTAAGTTTTTTAGCTCGAGCCCTCGTCACCGGACTAACTAGAACTTGAATTGATTCATGAGAATTCCTGGCAGCCTTGATGTCCTCATCAATTGGTTCGTGAGAATTCCTTTGGGCCTTGATGTCCTCATCATTCCCCCACTCTTGAGAATGATTTGTCCTCAAATCTTCAAAGTCAAGTCTGTAGGTATTATCATTGATCTGTTCTAACACTTGGAAATGACCATCACCTCGGGACAGCAACTTAGAACGTCTTTGTTCCAGAAATCTTTCTTTCCTCTTGTGTATCCACACCTAATCACCGGGTTCAAAAACTAGCCTGTGACGTCCCTTGTTTGGTTGCTTTATCTTTTGTTTGGTTCTCCTCTCTATGTTGAGCCGTTTTGAAATCAATGCTCGCATAACCTCACTTATTGTTGCATAGAAAATTATTTGCTTTCCCTCAGTTTTAACGTCTTTGGCTGAATTCTTCTCTCTCTTTTCTTCCTCACCAGATTCGACATTACTCTCACTATACATGTCCTTACTCCTCTTTTCACTCAATTTTTGAAACCTCACTTGATCCTCATAGACCTATTTTGGTGTCATCGGAACTAGAGTGATTGTTCGTTGATTGAGCATGAATGAATACTTAATTGTTTGTGAAGCCGTCATGTTGCACGCGTCGGTCAAATTGCCATGGACTTCCTAATAGAAGATGTCCAGCTTGCATTGGTACCACATCACACAATACTTCATCCTCATACTTTCCAATTCGAAACAGTACAAGAACCTGCTTTGTAACCCTCACTTCACCATTATCGTTCATCCATTGTAGCTTGTATGGACGAGGGTGCTTAAGTGTTGTGAGCCCTAGCTTTTCAACCATGAAAGTACTAGCAACATTAGTGCAACTACCGCCATCGATGATAACACTACATACCTTGTCTTTCACGTGGCAACGAGTGTGAAAGATGTTCTCCTACTATACTTCTTCCTCTTCTCTAGCTTGCAAACTTAAGGCTCGTCTTGCGACTAGTCCAAGCATCTCACAATAGTTTGACTCGAACTCCTCATCCCCTATTAGGGTATCCTCCAATGGTGGCATGTCCTCTAGAGCAGCTTCATCCGCCAACAACGTGACGAAACCCTAGCTATACCAAATCTGGAAACAACAACCAAGATCTTTCAAGTTTGATGGAAACTGCGACCCGCTGCTTAGCGAAGCAAGAACCTTGGTATGGTGAAGACACCACAAACGGTTATGGAAGTCCGTTTAATAAGTCGATTTGAACGCCACAAGGAATCCTTGATAAGTTCGGATAAGTTTCTTCAAGAACTCGAAAAGAATAACTCACAATATGAATAAACATGAAAATTTTATTTCCAACATCTGAAATCAGCCTTATATAGACAAAGTTACAATTTGTAAAATTCCTAATCTACCCATAACATTAAAAAGAAGGCCCAAGATAATCTAGAAAGAATCAGATACTAAAATTCAAATTTTAAATTAAAACTTAAACTAAATAAGATTACAAAATAATCAAATCTTGATCAGATCTTTTAAACTTCTTGAATCTTGTTTTGAATTTTGAACTTCTTCAAAACTTGAAAATGTAATCTTTTGACTTGATTCCTTGTTGGAACACACCCACATCAGCTTGAGCCCTCCTTGCATATTTTTCCACATGATGGCTCAATGGACGTGTATGGCAGATTGGCTCGGATCCACTTGAATGAGTAAAACGAGCCTTTGTAGAACCCTCCGGACTAAGTTATTCAGCACTTCTTTAAATCTTTTAGCTCGAGCCCTCGTCACCAGACCAACTGGAACTTGAATTGATTCATGAGTATTCCTGGCAGCCTTGATGTCCTCATCAGGGAATTTGGCTATAGTGTAGGTCGTGTTGACGTTGTGAAGGTTGCCACACAAAAAAACAAAAAAACAAAAAAACAAAAAAAAAAACTCTAATATGCGTCTGCTAGTGTTATTTTGGTTATTATTATCTGAATCCTATAACAACTACTTTTTTTCTTGTTATTTTTGTCATTTAAATAGATCTAATTGAATTCTTTTAGTTCATTTTCTTACAAATTAACTTTTGAATAATTTGATGTGTATATATGTGTGTGTCTATATATATATATATATATATATATTTAGAAGAAGGCAGTTTATTCTCAAATATTGGAAAGTGAAGGGGTATCTTCGTCAATATCTTTCTTTATACACCGTCAGTGTCTTTCCTTTTTTCAAAATAACAACAACAATAATAACAATAATTACGTGTATATATATATATATATATTTAGAAGAAGGCAGTTTATTCTCAAATATTGGAAAGTGAAGGGGTATCTTCGTCAATATCTTTCTTTATACAGCGTCAGTGTCTTTCCTTTTTTCAAAATAACAACAACAATAATAACAATAATTACGACGACGACGATGAATAAAAAGAATAGGTTACTAATGGAACACCAACATCGTGGCACTATCATGGAGAACAAATAAGAAAAGAAGGAAACTGTCACGAAATTAGGAACAAAATTAGGCAGCAAGAAAACCAAAATACAAGAACATCAAGATTTACGTAGAAAACCCTAGACTAGAAAAAAACCACAGACAGAGGAGAAGAAAATCTACTAAATCAAAAATCAGTACAATAGGATGGGCTATAGCAAAAGATCATGATTCTGAAACCCTAAAATTATGTCATATATATATATACCCAAAACCCTAAACCGAAACCGGGTGTAAACTAGATCGGGATCGGGGCCGATCCCTATGCTACCACCACGGAGCCCCCAAATAAAATTTTCATGATTAAAGCTTCACCACAAATGTCATCGGGCCAGGCCAAAGAGAATTCGAATCACCGAACTCTAACAAAAACTATTAAAAAATGGAACAATAAGAAAAATTTAAAGGTTGGAATTGTACATCAACTCCAATAATAGATACGGTTGTTTTAAGCATTAGATTTACTTCTTAATATTCTGATTTACTTGTGTTCACATTAAAAACTTATGACTCGCCATGTATTGGATTTACTAGTCATAGATCCAATCCATTGATAGGTACTTAATTAATCCAACGACTAAATAATAATACCTCCCGATAGGACAAAAGTGTAATTGCCACTACAAGTGTTGTCCAATAATGTTACGTATATATGAGCTAGACTACATTCCCCACTGGCGGCACAAGTCGGAGTTCTTACTTCTTCATCCTCCCTTGGCCAACGTTCAATTTCTTCTAGTTTTTCTTCATCATCATTGGTACAAAAAGAGGATACCATGACGGTTTTTAACTGTCATGGTATCTTTTCACAACAGTTTTTTAACCGTTGTGGTATCCAGGGTCATGGAATCTATTTGGATTTCACGATAGTTTTTTAACTGTCATTGCATAGATAAAACTCGCGTCAACTACTGGGTAGAGAGAGTTATTCCACGATGGTTTTCAATAAAAACCGTCATAGAATAGCCATATACCACGACCGTTTTTCTTCGCTAGGAAGATTCCACGGCCGTTTTTAGCAAAAATAGTCGTGGAAAGTTCTTCACCAGGAAAATTCCACGACCATTTTTAGCAAAAATGGTCGTGGAAAGTAAGATTCCACAACCGTTTTTGCTAAAAATGGTTGTAGAAAAATTACATTGAAAAAAAAATTCACAATTCATACGATTTCTCACAGGTAACAAATCTCGTATGTTATCCATTGCACAGCCCATATTAAAATAATAGTTAATATTCAATTAATTTTGTGTCACAATGCACAACAATTATTACGAAAACATACACTACATTACAAACTTTATAAGTTGTCTTCTAACTATAATGGATGAACCGTATTACAAAATTAGTCCACTCTTACCTTACTAAACTCATCTCAATGTTGGTATAAAATTCCTTAGTTTGAAGTAAGGATAGTCCATCGAGAGTCAAGGTTATTTCTCACATAAAGGATAAAACAAATACCCGCATTCAACATAACCTTCTTGTAGAGGACATCGAACAGTATCAATCAATGTTTCATAGTTGAGTCACTTTCTTATTCCTTTGCCCACCAAATCTTATAGTCGTTAAGTGCCCTAACAATTTAACAAAGTTCAAAACAATTAAAACAAGTATAATGTAACGTCAAATCACAATTTGAAACATAAAAATATACTTACAACTTAATTAGGTCGAACATGTAATATTGAAAGCATAAATAACAAAATCAACATTTTTTTCTAGAAAACAATCTAAACCAAATCATTACCCAAACATTTTAAATCAATCTAAAATTAATCCTTACCCAAACACGTAAATATCATATAATCAAGCATTTTGTCAAACATGTAATATGCAAAAGCATAAATTACAAAATCAACACTTTTTTCCAGAAAACAATCTAAACCAAATCATCATCCAAATATTTTAAATCAATCTAAAAATAATCCTCACCCAAACACGTAAATACCATAAAATCAGGCATTTTGTCGAACATGTAATATGCAAAAATATAATCAAGTTACTAAAACTTTTTTTTCAGGAAAACAATCACCCAAAATCACAAATATAATTAACAATCACCTAAAATCACAAACACAATCAACCAAATAGTCTTCAAAATCATAATATATACTACTACAAAATGTGGATTCCACGACGGCGCTTCCACGAACGCTTTTAAAAAAACCGTCGTGGAAAATACGTAAAAACCATCGTAGAAGCAGGGCACTTCCACGATGGTTTGGAATAACCGTCGTGGAAGCTAGAGATACCACGACGGTTAAAAAAACCGTCGTAGTATTTCATCTAAAATTTGAAAAAAAATTTTAATTTAAAAAAAATTAAAAACCGTCGTGGAAGCTAGAGATACCACGACGGTTTTAAAAAAACCGTCGTGGTATCTCAACTAAAATTTTGAAAAAAAAATTTTAATTAAAAAATTTTTTTTTTTGAAATTTTCAACCTACCACGATGTTTTTTGGGAAAAACCGTCGTGATAGATCAAAAAAATTTGTTTTTGAATTTTTCACCCTATCACGACGGTTTTTTTTTTTTTTTTCAAAAACCATCGTCGTAGGTATGAAGGTGGTAATTTTGAAAATTTTGAAATTGTTCAACTTTTTGGAGCGTATATTAAAACCCAAAAAAATATCATATATCCCACCCCATTACATTCCGAGCTTTTTTCACTCTCTAATACAAACTCTAACTCCAAACCCTCCCTCCATTTATCTCTCTCCGCTCCCTCTCTACATTCTCGCCGCCATTCCCCTCTCTCTCTCTCTCTAACTCCGAGCCTTTTTCCCTCTCTCTCTAGGTGCCATTCCTCCCTCTGTCTCTAACTCCAAGCCTTTTTCCCTCTCCCTCTCCCTCTCGCCGCCATTCCTCCATCCCCTACATTCTCTACCATTCCGCCCGTACCCACGCTTAACAATCCGGTAAGTTGAAATGTATCTTCCTTAGGTAAGGCACGGATTTGGGAATTTTCCGTCCAAAATGTTGATTTTGTTGATTGTGAAATTTCCGTCCAAAATGTCAAAAATCCACAATGTTCCTTCCAAAATGTTGATTTGGTTGATTGTTGATTTGGGAATTTTCTGTAGAAAAATATCCAAAATCCGTCCTTTCGGTGATTGTTGACTTTCGTTGTGATTTAGATTACTTTAAAATTGATTGGGTAAGGCACGGATTTGGTAATTTTCTAGAAAAAATGTTGATTTTGTGAGTTAAATTTTCTGGATTTGCCACCGTGGGAAATGAAATGAATTCGCAAAATTTTTTTTTTCGGCGAACCCTACCACGACGGTTTTTCCAAAAAACCGTCGTGATAGGCTGACCTACCATGACAGTTTTTTCCATAGAACCATCGTGGTATGTTCTTAAATGTCCACATTGAGGCCTTATTTTTTGCCTATTCCACGATAGGTAAAAAACCGTCATGGAATCTTAAAAGATTCCACGACCCTGGATTCCACGATGGTTAGAAAACCGTCATGGAAATGTTACCACGACGGTTAAAAACCATCGTGGTATCCATGTTCTGTACTAGTGATGTGCAGTGCAAGAGAGAGGAAGAGAGAGAGAAAGACGTACCAATTCCACGAGCGTGGGTGTGGGCGGCGCGGTAGCGGGGGTAGGCGGCGGATGGTGGGTTTCGAGGAAAAGATTGGAGAGAGGAGTCGCGGCAGAGATTGGAGGCGAGAGAGAGAATGAATGGTGGAGTCATGGCCGGTGGAGATTGGAGGACAAAGATAGAGGGTGAAGGGCGAGAGAGAATGGAGCGAGGGCGGCAGGGATTGGAGGTAAGGTAGAGAGGGAGGGACGCGAGAGATAATAGAGTGAGGAGTCACAGAGGAGGAGATGGATTTCGAGAGAGAGATTGGAGGCGAGAGTGAAAGAGGTGTGAGAGAGAATGGGTTTCGAGAGGGAATAAGGGGCATTTTTTTTTAATTTATGCTCTAAAACCCACTGTTGAAAATCTGAAAAAAAAAATAAATAAATTAAAATTTGAAAATTCATGTTTCCACGACCAGTTTCAAAAATCAAGTTTCACGCTGTGTTTTTGCCGTACTTTTCACGACCATTTTTTAAAAAACGATCGTGAAATCCACATTTTACAGTGGTGCATGTTCTTTATAGCCTCCATCACATCCTCCTCTATCCCATAAATTCAATGCCAACCAACTATACATTTAAATAGGAGATGCGTCCATTAAATTATGACAGACACATCTTTCTAAATTATATCCATAAGCCCTCCATGAAGTGCATGCATAAATGTGGACCCCCAAAAGAAAATGTCTTTTTTGCCCAAGTTCCAACATTAAATTTTTAGACACATTGGAATGGGTATATAGTACCAATAATGGACCACTGTTGAATGTATAACGATTTGGGTTTTCCGAATATCTTATGGTCTATTTTTCATTTTCATTTGAGAAAACCTCTGGTCTTAACTACATAATAAGTCTACAACTAAATTGTACGAGAAGCAAAATTATATGTAGGATTAGTACAGTAATGGTGTGCCTAGGACTATACACATTCCAAAAAAAAAAAAAAAAAAAGCAAAGTGACCATGAAAAAATACTTGCAAAAAAAAAAAAAATCTTTTTTTTGAAGTTGAGTTTTAGAACCTAATAATGCAAATTCTAAAATTCTTAATCATCATATTAAATTAATGCAATCACTGATGACGCTTTTCATATTGAGATCTTCACATCTTTTCCTAAACACGAATATGATCAGAAACTATTTTAAAAATGCAGAAAGTTAGAAGGTATGTAAGTTTCTAAAATTCTTGATTATCATATTAAATTACTGCAATCACTAATGGCGTGTTTTCATATTGAGATCTTCACATCTTTTCCTGAACACGAATATGATCAGAAATTATTCTAAAGCAAATTCAATTAGAAACAACGCAATCTCTCTCTCACTTGTATGGAATAAATCGATTAGGATTAGTGTTGAGGGTCAAAATCCACCTATCAATATTGGAGTTGGAATGTTTACTGTTAACTTAAACTACCGTGATAAAATCTCATATGGAAAGTGCAGAAAAAGTAAAAACCACAAGAGAATTATAGAGATTCCCCTTCTATTCGAATGGTAACGGTTTCATTATTCTCCGAGAAAGCTATAGAATGTAGTTCTTGAGTACAAAAAGTGATTCAGCCTCTTCCAAGCATTCTTCTTCTCTTTTATCTCTTACATAAAACAAAACAAAACAAAAAAAGTTCAAAATAAAATAAGTAATCTTACTCGTAACTTCCCATGTTGTGGCAGTTACCCTGATATATCCACCATCATTCAAGTTTCCTTAACCATTGCCACATCGGCTCTATTGTGGGTTCTATTCGACACCCATAACTGTTCCCGGTTTTTTTGACTCCCTATTTGAAATATGCCAGTCAGCCTTTCTTGGGACAAGGTACCAAGCATTCAGTGCCCTGTCAACAACTAGCATGCAAAGGATGAGGCAGGAGGATTAGAGTTACACTTAGGAAAGTAGCTAATTAAGAGTCCTTTTGCAAACGTTTGAGAGTGCACAAGAATTAAGCTTAGATTTAATAACTCAATCGCGAGATGAAAAATCAAAATTTAACGGCTACAGCTCTAAAAAAAATTAAATATATGATTGCCCAAATTCTAAGAAAACAGGTAAATCAGCAGCTATTTAAGAAGTTTGATTAATTGAAAACAGTAATAATGCTTGAATTCAATGGATTTGTTAGGGTTTTGCAATGTGGAAGTCATTGACAGTGATGGTAGGGAATATCGGACCAGAATAGAGAATGGGCGGGACATGGAAGACAACTCGAAAAAAATAATAATAAAATAAAATAAAAAAATAAAAATAAAATCGGAAATGGGAATGTAAATAGTGTCTTAGTTTTCTTTGTTAGATTATGAATTTATCACATGTCATGAAGTTATTGGATTATTGTGGCATTTTTATATGGATTGAGCAATCTTTCCCTCGAATTAGCTTTTGAAAATGAATTTTATCTAATATTATTTAACATGGTTTCATTGTAACCAAATTTTAGAAGTGATGATAGATTTGAACCCAAACCTATTTGCATAGTCTAACAAACATATAATTATTCTGTCGAAGATTGTGGGTTAAAGATTGGCTAAGATTGTGGAATCCCTAGGCTTTAGGATTAACTAATTCCGAATATTAGCTGGTGAAGACAATAAAAATAAATAAATAAATGATCACGTTAGTTTCAAGATTTGAAATAATTATTAAATGATTCCGTTAATCTTGACTAACAAGACAGCAAAAGGGTAGACTCTAGGGAAAGGACAGCATATTTACGTCCCAAATCGAGTTTACATATTATTTCAAATGAGAATTGCCTTGTGTGTATATATAACAGCCAATAGAGTATGTATATATGCATACACACACACACACACCACACACCACACAGCCTTCATGATGAATCATATGATCAAGTTGTGTAGGAGACAAAAAGTTGCCCTTGTGGCAAAGTTGGCTTCTGCTTTGTCTGCCCTCTTAACTTGTCCACTCGCGCCATGGCAAAGATCAAAAACAAGAAATCATGCCCGATGTGACTTGGAAGTGAAGGAAAGGCGATCGGCTAGTTATCATCCTACAATCTGGGAAACCAAACACATCCAATCTTTTGTCACTCCCTACTCTGTGAGTTTAATTGTTTGAGCTCCACTCAGATACCATCTTATTAGTTATTATATAAGAATTATGAAAGTTTTCTTTTTTTTTTTTCTTTTTCTTTTTTTTTTTCATTGCAGTACCAGCTACATGCTGGCCGACTTGAGGAATTGAAGCAAATTACTAGCCGGTCACTAAAAACTACAAAAGTGCCTCTTTTACTCTTGAAGCTTATTGATTCAACACAGAGGCTAGGACTGGGATATCACTTCGAAGACGAGATCAGAGAAGCTGTTTCCCTCGTTTATCAAGATGAAACTAGAAATGATCTCTACACGACGGCTCTGAGATTTCGTGTTTAAAGAGAACATGGATTATCAGTTAGCTCAGGTAGGTTATGAAAAGCTCCATGAATGTAAAAGAAGTGAGGCTCTCTTTTCATATTAAACAGTTTAAAGTAACAAACTGTGTCACCTGTTCCGAGACAAAACAGACGTATTTGACAGATTCAGAGGCCAGGATGGGAGATTCTTGGATGGCTTAAGCAACGATGTAAATGGAATTCTAAGTTTGTACTATGAAGCCTCACACCTTGGAATGCCAGGAGAAGATGTTCTGGAGGAAGCCAAGAGTTTTTCCACAAAAAAGTTGAAAAATTCTTCAAACGAGAAAATGGAAAGTCATTTAGCGAAGCAAGTACAACTGTCAATGGAAAGTCCCCTTTATTGGCGGGTGCCGAGAGTTGAAGCTCGAAATTTCATCAATCTCTATGAGATTGATCCGACAAAGAGTCCGACTTTGCTTGAGTTAGCCAAGTTGGACTACAACCTAGTGCAATCCGTGTATCAACGAGAGCTCAAGGAACTAGCAAGGTAGTGTAATTTGTAGTTCATGTATAATTGCTTCGAAAACTTGAGACTCGATAATATTAACATGTTTACATATTTGTACTCTATAGTTGGCGGACTGACTTGGGTTTCAAGGAAAATTTAGAGTTTTCTAGAGATCGGTTGATGGAGAACTTTTTGTGGGTTATGGGGATCGTCTTTGAGCCCCACTTATCGAAATGCAGGATTGGTGTTACGAAATTTGTCTGCATACTAACTGCGATTGATGACGTCTATGATGTATATGGGTCCTCGGATGAGCTAGAATCTTTCACACACGCAGTTAAGAGGTATGAATGAGGAAATATTTTAGAGTCTGCGATTATCTTGTCATCAATTCATTAAATCGGTTCTTGGCCTCTTTTTAATATTCTCTCTAATTTGGCAGATGGG
This sequence comes from Ficus hispida, assembly GCA_025413025.1. Classification (NCBI taxonomy): domain Eukaryota; kingdom Viridiplantae; phylum Streptophyta; class Magnoliopsida; order Rosales; family Moraceae; genus Ficus; species Ficus hispida. The sequence goes on from CM046365.1 coordinate 22,217,624, forward strand.
ACATTGATGCAATAAATGATCTTCCACTTTACATGAAAATATGCTATCTTGCCTTGCTTAACTTTGGTAACGATCTGATCTATGACGTCCTTAAAACTAATGGCTTGGATGTTTCCCCCTACGTTATGGAAGAGGTAAGTTAAGAAATATCAAGGCTATATGTCGAATTTTGTTCACATGAGTTTTGACTCATTTCTAACCCTTTTTTTTTTTTTTTTCTGCAGTGGTTTAATCTTTGTAGATCATATCTTGTGGAAGCAAGGTGGTTTTTCAGTGGATACACACCCACTGTGAAGCAATACTTGGAAAATGCATGTATTTCAGTAGGTGGTCGTGCAGGAATTGTCCATGCTTGTATCTTAGGCCTCGATCTCTCCATATCAAAAAGCTCCCTTGATTGCTTCAACCATGGCGCTGAGCTGATACATTGGTCATCCCTCATAACAAGACTTAGTGATGATTTAGGCACTTCAAAGGTATGATAAATAAGCTATATCCAGTTAGTACAGCTTCCTATATTCTTTCCTTCTTTTAAATAACTATTGTTGATCACCAAATGATCGAAGGACGAGAGCAAGAGAGGCGATGTGGCGAAAGCCGTGCAGTGTCACATGGTGGAGAAAGGCATAACTGAAGAAGAAGCAATAGATCATATAAAGGAATTGGTAAGTCAATCATGGAAAATGATGAACAAGGAGATAATTTCAAAGAACAATTATTCCGGGCCGAATTCGTTTGTGAGGATGTGTTTGAACATGGCAAGAACTGCACAGTACATCTTCCAACACGGAGATGGAATTGGTACTTCCGTTGGAGTCACCTGAGACCGGTTAGATTCATTGATTGTCAAACCTGTCCCTATGGTCCCTTATCCAGACCAACTTGGCCAATGGGGATAATAATATTGACATGCCCTGTCCCTCATTATTGATTAGCTCTATTATGATTCTATATCCAGTAGGTTACGTGGGATTTATAGTGTACAAGTCATTTGGATTAAAAAAAGTTATCAAGTTTCTAGATGTGAACTTACGAATTAAAATATATATCATACGCCTGGTGAGTTGATAATTCAAGTCGTTAACAATTAAAAATCTGCCAACTTCTAAAGCTCAAACAAATTAGAATTAAGGTGTGGTGTGTGGTTTGTTGACCCACCAGTACTGCATTTTGAAGTTTTATATTTTTTTTCTTTTACATGATTTGAGTCTGGTTTCGAATTTCTTTAGCCCCAATTTCACCCCCAAATTTGAATTAAGGCCAAATTTTATGATTATGTCCTGCAAACGAAGTGCATGTAAATGATCAAACGTGATTTTTTGTGAGGTTTTTCTTTTTTTTTTTTTAATAGAAATGGACGGAAAGGCATTAATTACTAATAATTTGGTCAAAATTAAGATAATGGGACTAAAATGTCACGTATGCCAATTACTCTCTCAAACTTCTCCTTCTCCCCCCCTCCCCCCTCCACGATTGAGACAGTGAGGGGTTACTATCAACACCTTCTCTTTCCATTATAACCTAATGTATTTTCACATTTAACTCTACTATACAATGTAGTAATTTCATATTTGTAATTTTTTTACGGTATGTTGTACCAATTAGATGATTTTACTGTAAGATTTTTCAATTTATATCATGTGACAATGTATTAAATAGGAAGTTATTATATTATAAAGTTATAAATAGGGATTTATAAGTTTCTAAACATAAAATTACAAGCGCCGGATGATTCCAGTATCAGATACAAGACTTTTCCTATATTTATATATGATCAGTACTAATGAGAATATGTTGGGAATGCCCTAAGAGTGAAAGATATTCTAGTTGTATTTTATTTATTTTGAATTGATTAATAATATATTTGAGGTTTTTTCATTACATCATTGCTATATTATCCTTATCTAGATTTACATGTTAAAGTAAATGTAAGGAAATATGACTCATTGACTACTTGGTGTTTAAACTGTTAGAATTTTGCATACAATGGATTTTTGTATGCGAAAAGATAACATTCTAAAGTAAGTAGTCTAAATCTATAGTTCGTAATCTATGGGGTTAGGGTGAGCATCAACTCATATGAAGAATATTATGTTGTCTAAAGCCAATTTGAAGGGATTTATTTTGACCATCTGGAACGAGCCGACTCCCAAGTAAAGACATAGATATATTACCTAGTGGTAGTGATATATTAGACTGGACCAAATGTAATTAATCTATAAGTCTGTTTGATTAGATTAACTCATTTTGACGTTCATTATGTAATAACCTTTATCTTGAGTAAGTAAATGGCTTCATGTTTATGACTTGTGTATTTTGGTGTTCCAAATGCTAAAACGTCTCGGAGTAGTAAGCTATTTGACTGGTTCGTTGGGTACATGACTTATAGTCGATGTGAACGTTATTTATAGATATTAAAAAATGAAGGTTATCCTCTTAAACGGAATTATACAGGATGTGAAAATGGACGAGGTCTCGGGTCGTTTGCTGGACAAATGACTAATTATTCATTTTAGGTGAATAATAATTTTCTTATTAAATGTATAATGGATCTTTAAGATAACGTGATCAAAAGGTTGAACGGACTTTAACTTTAAGTTAATCATAGATATCATATGACAGTGTTACATATATGACAACGTCATTGGATTACGGCTACACACTAGTTAAGATAACATGATCAAAAGGTTGAACGGACTTTGACTTTAAATTAATCATGGATATCATATGATGGTGTTACATATATGACAATGTCATTGGACTGCGGCTACACACTAGCTTATGTAGTACAGTATACAATTGGGAGTATAGTTTCAGGTTTATAGTGGTATGACTTTGAAACTAATAATTGTGTAATTAATTTATTTCGTATAGAATAATTAATTATATAGATTATTAGAGCTCATACTATATATGTCCAATTAGTCCATGTACTAACTCAATATAATTCCTTAATGGATGGTAATCAATTGAGATATTCATTATGGCTTAATTCTTGAACTTAGTAAATAGAAAAATCCATAACACCCCCCACAAGGTGTTGGCATTTTTTCTGCTAAAGATAGAATGGAATTTTGTTTCATTTAATTAATTAGATAAATATTTAGTTTGGATAAATATTTATTTGAAGATAAGAGTTGAAATTTGAATTAATTATATTTATCTTTTATGATAAATATGAGATTAATTTAAATTAAGAGATATAAATAAATTAATTATTTGGATAATTAATTTAAATATCTAGATAATCTTATTTAAATAAATATTTTAAATTAAATATGGTAATTATCCTATTTGGAATTGAAATTGAAACAAATCTTATCCTAGTCTATCTTGTGTAGGCGTTTTTTATCAGGATAAGGGAAAGAAAAGATTTTCTCCTTATTGGTTTTATTTGGATAATTATTAAATAATTATTTAATTCAAATAAAATTATCATGATTTAATTTTGAATTTGAATTAGAATTATGGAACATTATCTATGGAGATTAAAACATAAGATAATTAGAGATAAAAATTTGAATCAAATTATGAATCTCCTAGACCTATTATGGGCAATTTTTCTGTCTCCCAGGCTAGAGAAAAAACGCAGATTAGGTAAGGAAAAGAGAGAAAAATCTTTTTCAAATGTCCTAATCGAATTCAAATTTACCCAATCTATTTACTATAAATAAGACCCTAAAGGCTCCTATTTTGTTTAGACCATAGACTCTAAAGTGAGTGAACTTATTATTATTCTCTCATTATAGTAATAATAAGCTACAAGAGTTTAGTAGTTGGAAGGAAAAAGCCTCACATGAATAACGATCGAGAGATCAAATGCCCACACACTCTACCGTCCGGAAATTGAACAATAGTAAAAAAGGCTATTTGGTTGAAATTCTCTTTGATCAATCCCTCCGGTATTCATATTATCTTCTCTCAAGGTACGTAGATTGTAGAATAATTTATTGTATATGACAACAAGAGTTAATACGATCTTTAGAAAAAATTTTAAACTTCAGCGGCGTAAATTCTTCCTTTTTCCTATGAATATTGTTTGATCATTATTAAGAAATCAAGGACTTGTTCTTGGGGTAATTTTCAAAAGTGGTTTCTATTTTTTTTTTTTTTAGGTCTTTTTCTCCAATATCGCTATTTACTTTTTCAAATATCTCTTTTTTATTTTCAAAAAAACTCAAAAATCCATAATTTTGTTTTTTTAAGTCTAAATGAGATGATTTTTTTTTAATTGCATAGAATTTCAATAGAAACAAAATAAGAACTATATTGTTATTTTTTCAAACACATAACAAGTTTTTACACTTTTTCATTCTAAACAGTTCATATTCACCAAAAGCACATTTTAAAAAACTCAATTCATTTCCAACCTCCACAGTCTCTAAGACTCCCCACAAACGGCCCCAAACAAAAAGAAAGTGGTTGCGGATATAACCTAGTTATATATATATATATATAAGGTGTTTGAATATAAACAGGAGCAGCCGATTATAACCTTTCACTTCTTTTTTTCGTGGACCCTAATTTTCAGCCTCAATTAGTTTTCCTCCACAAACTTGGTGCATAGAACTGAACAATTTTGTTGCATATTTGCGGGACATGAATCATTTACTCATAACTTCAGCATAATTTAAATTATACACACACACACACACACACACACACACACACATATATATATATAAAGGATTACTCATAACTTTCCACCAGGTGGTACCCTACTACGCGTCTTTCTAAAGTGACCAATGATGAAACACTTATTCTTTTACTTTTTAGGCTGTGGATAGAAAGTAGGAAGCATTATATAAAATATGAAAGCGAGGATTATATAATAATAATCTCTTTAATTGCTTAGTAGAAGAAGGAAGAGTTAAGATAATAAATTATAGTTATTATATTTTTCATTTTATTATTTGTTAATTGTTTAGGAAGGTAAAATTGTCTTTCTAACTTGAAAGTGATGGATTCTTTTAATCCTTCTAGTAATGGATGTATTATTAATTTACCCTCCACCTCTCCAACAGGTCAGGCATCTCCCTCCAGGCCTCCACTTCTTTTCCTCTTCGTCTTCAATCCGACGGTCGTAAGAGTCTGATAGATGTAACCATTTCTTTTCCTTTATAGATTCATATATAGCTTCCTTCCATTCGTATATAAGTTTATGTGAATCTAAACCAACATGTTGCTTAATGCTTATTCATATTTGGAGCTATTATTGAAAATTACATGCATCAACAGAAAATGTTATACATTAATAATAGAAGTGTTACATGTCGTAAAACTTTACAGCCACCGAATTTAAGATTTTACGTATTAAATAATTTAAACAAACAATATATTATTTTACCAAAAAATTCTCACAAATAATAAAAAAAATTAAAAATAATCAAATATATAAAGGAAAAAAAATCTTTTCAATTCATCATTTTGTTCCCCAATGCCTAACATGTTTATGGTAAGGGTGCATTAATTGATTCACTGATTAGAAAATAAGGAGTTGAAATACTATTTTTTTTAATTTTTCCAATAATAAAAGTTGAAATTTTTAGGTTCGAATTGGTTGACTTTTAAAAAATAATTATAATTTGCATCAATTTTTTAAAAAAAATATAAAAACTGATATGAAAATTTTAGATCTAGAATGATCCACCAATGTGTGCCAAATATTTGATTATTTCATAACTTAAGAATGTAAGGCGGAATATGTCAAATTAGTAGTAACTGCCAACTAACACGATGGGATGGGATTAGTACATTGTAGATCGAAATAAACAACGAAAGAGATGATTAGCAAAGATTTAATTTTAAAAAATTAAGTGCTTGAAGCAAAGGGTTGACTCCTTAATCAATGGAGGCAGTGGCAGAAATGTAATATGCAACAGCAAACAGCCCATGCACAAAACACAAGATTCCTCCAATGGACAGAAAATGGTGGTGCGAGAATCCACATGAAGTTCTTGATTTGTGGTTGGATAAAGTCCCAATCACCAGCATAGACAATCCAACGGCTAATATTATCCTGATCAAACCAAAACAAAACAAAACAAAATTAAGGGATGTTTATAAAAATATACAAGGCTCTGTATCCTATTTCTTACTCTTTCTGCTAAATTGGACATTCATGTTTTGTAATTTTCTTTTTTAATAAAAAAGAAGATCATTCGTGTCATCCTATCCCTTTCTAAGTAGTTACTTTTAAAATCTTAAGACACACCAAAACAATGATAAAAGCTTAAACAGGCTACCCAATCTCTAAAATCTTATTAGTAGAACTGTAACTCATATATGGGGATGCACAAACATTCCATTTTTCAGCCAGGCCGTTCAAGAGATGAGATCGTTTTAAAGCATGATCCAGAAAAAAAAATATATGAAACATATATATGCATCCTAAAAAAAAAAACAGAAAACAAAAAAAAGTACTATAGCCTTTATTATTAAAATCTTATCAGACAATACAGCACATAAAAAACTACTCCACAAGAAGAGACACAAAGATGTGATTAGATTAATTGCATCGCTAATCCCTTCACAACCAAGTGATTATTAGTTTCAAGAAAAAAACAAAAAAAAAAGTACCAAGTGAAAAGGAGGCATGCGAGAGAGAGCTGGCGATTAGGGGAAGCCTTTTGAAGCTCGTCTTGGGAACAAATGCAATTTTGACAGCCACCAAGCAAGTTAGAAATTACATGTGCCGCAACCAACAGTCCCGCCGCAGCCAACCCTAGCTTGTACGCTGCCTCACTTGGGTCTCTACACTCGAATAACCACAGCCTTAAGTGCTTCACCTGATTTTTTCCACCAAACAATATATATATATATATATATATATATATCAGTTAGAACCATTGTCTCTACTTATAATGCTCATACGAAGAAAACTATAAATATATATTACCTTGTTTTGTTCAACTTCTGCTTGGATGCCGAGAATCCCAGCCCCAATATCCATTGCCACGATCACTAGACAAAGAAGAATGCCTACTCCTTTACCCATTTTTTCTGCTTATTACTATATAGATCGAGTTTTGAGGAGAGACTGTATTAGCAAGATTTTGATTGGGGGGGGGGGGGGGGGATGGATTGGTGGTGGTTTTAAAGAAAGAGTAAAGTGTGTTTTTGAAGGGAATGGGATAATTTATAAGTGGGTAAAAGCTTCTGTTGCCTGCACGGTTGTGAGGACCTTTATTTCCCTACCACACCGCCCCCACCCCCCCCCCCCCCCCCCCCCCCCTCCCTCCAATCTTGGATTCCTTTGATAGGGGAAGAAGAAAAGTAGAGCATAAACCAGCTCATGTTATGTATGGAGGAGCGTGCCATAAAGCATCTATCATGCACCGGTGGATTGATCATCAGATGAGGACGGGAGGATCTTTTTGACTTTTAGACCACATCACTTGGACCAATTTTCCTACATGTGACGATCAATCATTCACGGGAACATACATAAAAATGTATAAATGTGTATGCCACACTATATATTATATTACGTGAAATTCATAACTTTTTAATTAAAACTTTATGATAATTAATTGATTTATATGTAATTTTTTTATTTAAAATTTTATCCTATGATATTATTCAAATATTAATGTAAATAACAAATATTATTGAAAAATTATATTTAAACCACCTGTTTGATAGAGTGGCATACAAAGAGAGTAGTACAGGAGTCCTTCTATATGTAAATACATATATATATATATATATATATATATATGTCCCTCCAGCTGATTGCTTCTCTAGCCCAACACTAATCTTTTACTTTTTCAGTATTGATTCAGCTTTCTCATGATGTACCCGTTTCCTTTTTGTGAGATGTGAACACTCATTCCTTGCTTGCTCTAGTTCATAATGCGAGTACTATTTATTTTTCTTCTTCTTCTTCTTTTTTTCCTCCCTTTAGTGTGTTTTTCCTAATTACTTTTTTTCCCCCTTTTTCATAATGTAATTTGTGTCCGGACAAAAAAAATTCATAGATGTTGTTTCTTGTTTAAAATATATATTTTGAGAAGAACCTAAACATTTTAATAAAATTGGATGTACTAATGGTTATTGAATTATATGAGTGATTAGATCAAACGACCAAATAATTACAGGGCATTGAGATTAGTGCAAGAGATCAAACAAGATTTTTAAGGTGGTGGCCTTGCTTTGCTCCAAGGCAAGTGGAAATATGACGATGGTATGCTTTATTCCACCATTAAAAATTAAACATATAGAAAATGCTAATTTGATCTTGTCACGTTCAATGAGAGACCCTAAAAGGCAGCTTAGAAGTGGGATAAAAAGCACCATGGGTTAAAACTTCAAAGGAGCTCGATCATTCCCACCAGAAAAGAAAAGATTAAAAAAAATGAAACAATAAACAACAAAAAAATAATAAATAAATAAAAAGGAAAAAGGAAAAAGTGGCTCGATCAAAGGACAAAAAAGAGAAGGTGGATATTTTGAGGTTAAAAAAGAAGATTTTTTTTTTTTTTGATAAACAAAAAAGAAGCTTTTTAATGATAGAATATCTTCACCGATAGTTTACGCTTTCAAAAATTAAATCTAATTAAAATCACATTAAATAAGATAATCTATAGGCAAAATTGACAGAAATTAATATAGATATAATGGTTAAATGCAAAGTCCTGATATGTTTTTTTTTTTTTTCATACTTGTTGAAAAATTCTCAAAAAATAATGAGTTCTCAATGGAAAAGAATGAATATCACTATTGGTTGTACATGTCCTATAACGTTAGATCTTGTCAAATTCTAATGATCAAAGTGGAAAAATAAGCAAAACTTATAAAACGTAATATAAATTTTCCTTTCGGCGGGATGTCAAAAAGTCATAGTTAATTGACCATCAACATTTGGAGCAAATAGGAATACAAAAGGGAAGCGAATTACCTGAATGAATAGTTTAATATGCAAATTTTGTATAGTAATTCAATACACACTTTTTTTTTTTTTTTTTTGGTTACTCGATGAGAATTAAGAAAACTATATTAAGGATAAAAGTAAGGAGGCCCCACAGAAAAGCCATAAGAGTTCAACGCGTTATTCTGACTCACTAGACTAGAGTCACTTCAAAGTTGAAGGACATGAAAACAGCTAAAAATTAACAAATATCCATTTTATCTTTATTTAGTGGTCAAGATATTGAAAGATGTAGCTTGATTAAGATATATGTTATTTGTGGTGTAGTTCATGTTTGTTCTTATTTGGTTACTATACCAAAAAAAAAAAAAAAAAGCAACTTGTAGAAATCTGTTATATATACCAAAAAAAAAAAAAAAAAAAAAAAAAAAAGTTCATGGCATGGATAAGCAAATCTCCCAAAGTTTCATATGCACTTGCTAGCGGCCACTGTTGGTAATTACGAAAGCCCACAAAAATCATTGGACTTCATTCAGTTCATGAACACAGGCCAATCCCACTTGTTGGTCCTGTAACTGTTAATCCATCTTTTCAAGTTGTCTAAGGCCCAACTTTTGAAGTGTATAAGGCAGATGCATTTCAACCAAAAAAAAATGATAATAAATAAATCAGCAGATAACATTGTGATATATATGTATATACATACACATATCTGGAAATGGATTCTTAATTACCTATTCATCGGCAAAAAACAAAACAAGAATACCATTACCAAAATTGAGTCCTTGCGCTAAGAAAAGAAAAATAAATAAAATTTCAAGTTTTGCCTCACAACGCCAGAGATCAACTCATCCAAACATTAACAATATCAATCAATGAGTGCAATTCAACTAACAGCCTCAAAACACAACTCCACTAATCCCTCCTCTAACCCAAAACAAAAGGCATTAAAATAAACAAAAAGTAAAAAAGAAATTAAAATATTAAAAAAATATATATTAAAAAAAAAGGGTAAAATATTTGGTATCAGTCTTGAAGCAAAAGCCAGTTAAAGAAGGATTTTCAAAACCGACTCGGTGGAAGATAAGAAATGTTCCGAGCAGTAGCAGCACTTGCACTTGATCTGCTCATGTCGGCCAGCCTGTCAAGCAAGCCCAGCTGCTCCACTGAGAAGACACAGCAGCCCCTGGAGGAAAGCGTGGTCTGAGCGACCGGCGAGTTCACCAGCACCTGCAAAAGCTGGTTCCGGTTCAGCCTCCCCAGCCCGCCAAAACACCCGCCGCCTGCGGTGCTGGAGGATGATGACGAGACGACGGCAGGCATGGATCGGAGAGCGGCCAGCTGGGCCTGAAGGAACTTGACGTACTTGTAGGCCTCCTCGAGCATGGTGGCCGTGTCCATCTTCTTGTCCCAGGGAAGCAGCTTCTGCAGGCACCGCGTCTTGTCGCTCAGCTTCTGCCGCCTCTGCCTCGCCAGAGCGCTGCCGCGCGGCACCATCGGCGGCTGCGGAGGTTGCTGGCTTGCTGGGTTGGCACGCGCTCGTTTGCGAAGCGGAGCGATGGAGGAAGACGATGAAGCAGAGTAGTCCTCGGCGGCGGCGGTGGTGGTGGTGGAGGAGAAGTTGTCGAGGGAGAGAAGTTCGGGTAAGTGAAGGAACAGGTGGGGTTCTCGGGGCCGCTGAGGAGGAGTCGGTGGCGGTGAACATGAAGTTGAAAGGCGGAGGCGGCGGAGGAGTAGGGAAAGGAAGAGGGTTGGTCTCGTCGGTGGTCATGTCGCCGAAAGACAGAGGTTCGGTTTTGGGGAGGAGGAGGAAGTTGAGGTGGAGGGAGGAATATTGGCATCGGAAAAGAAGCCGAAGCTCGCGGAGGAGGTGGAGGTGGGAGGTTGAGGGAAGCGAAGTCTGTAGCTAAAAGAGGCGGAAGAGTGGGGAGGAGAGGTTCGGTAGGGACAGGAAGAGGAGGAGCGGAGGTGAAGAGAGAAAGGAGGCTGACGGAAGAGAACATGGAGTTGAAGACTGCCATCTCGTCGAAGGAGCATTCTCCGGCGTCGTTGCTGCTGCTGCTGTTGTTGTTGTTAACGGGCAACAAGCTCTGGTACTGAAAATCTCTCTCGGCCATTTTCGTGTTCTTCGCAAATACTATGTGCAGGTCGGCGATTATATAGTGGCTCTGGTGTGGTCTGGTCTGATCATTATCACTGTACTGTCTGTCTCCAGCGGCGCTTTTGTTTCTCTCTCATGAGGCGTCACGAGAGAGGGGGAGGGGAGGGAGGGACACGTGTCGGAACAGGAGAGGTGCAAAGGGTTTCCAAATACGGCTCTGAGATCGAGGACGATTTGTTCCGTACAATTTTTTGGCCTCATGACACGTGGGCGTGGACACCAACCGACAAAATTGCTTTTTTACCCTTTTTTATTTTATTTATTTTATGTTATTAATTTTTTAATTTGGGGGTTGTTTTTTGAGATCAAATGGATTTGGGAACAGCGAAAATGGGCCGTTTGATGGGAGGGAGTGTAGGATGTGTGATCGGACGGTGAGCATGTACGAGTACAAGAGGGGCTTGTTTGGCTGGTGGGGGGGGCGTGGGACGGAGAAGGTTGTACTGAAGACAGTGGTGTCAAGTGCTGGTGCTGAGCAAAAAATGCGTTTCTGGTTTAAGGAAGGGACAGGATTCGTCTTGAAATTACAACAATGCCATAGACATGGTAAAGCCATTTTCCGGAGGATGGTTGGAGAAAGGAGGGGGCTAGTTTGGAAATTTTTTGAAATTTGCACATTTCTCTGATTTTCCCTTGGGGGGGTGATGATGTTGAGTTGGGCGTGGGTTTCTGTAGTACTACTACAATACTACTAATATAGGTTGGCTGGCTGGCGACTGGCGACTGGCGACTGGCGACTGACGACTGACGCCTGACGACGCAGAAACTTCATGTAATAACGGAAAAAAGAAACCAAAATTCTCCTTTTATTTCAGCTACTGTTGCACTATGTTTGGTAATGACTTATGACTGTGGGGGAGAGAAGAATTAACGGAAATGATAGAAAACAAAAGAGGGGAATTACTTTTTCGATCTTTGTTTGGTATTGATAAGCATAGAAGAGATTGAGCATGTAAATGACTATTTTATCAATTAATTAAATATCTTTTTAGTTTGAAAAAAAAAATTTTTGAGGAAAACAGTAATTTTGCTGTTCTATTAATTGTAACCAATTTCCCTTCAAAGTTCTCTTTATTTTCATTAACTTAAAACGTGATAGGACTTGAGATCCTCTAGCCCCCCCTCCTTCCCCCTCTTTGCAGAATTTGTGGTAAAACCCTTTACATATATCTTATCAGTAAAACTCCATCTAAGACCATTAAAATCTAATCGAATGGATGAAATATTTGAAGGTGCACAATAATAAAAATAAGCCCTGATCTATAGGATTGTAGAAAACAAATAAAAAATTAAACTCCCTCAAATTAAAAAAATTAAAAATTGTAGGAGGCCGTTGGTGCGGGCCTAAACTTGGCCGTGAGGGGGTGGAAGGTCGCGAGGGAGAGTGGAAGGTCATCAGGTGGGCCGTTGGGTGCCCAAAGGTCACGTGAGGGGTGATTTCTTCATGTGGCAATTTCACAGGGGGGGGGGGGGGGCTGATTTCGCAGGTGGGGGATCGATGGGGGAGAGGGAGGTCGGTTGCCGGCTGGCAAATTCACGGTGGGGGCCCAAGACGGGAGTGATTTTGCCATCCAGCGGGGGAGGGGACTCCTCGCCTGGATCTGGAGTGTTGGGGGGGGGGGGGGCGCGGAGTGGATCCGTCAACTGATCTGGGTGGGGGTGGGCTCCTCGCCAGGGGACGGGGTTCGCAGGTGGGGGAGGTCGGCGGCAATGGTGGAAGATCGACCGGGGGGTGGCGGGTTTCAATGGAAGGGTTGGTTTTATTTTTTTTTTAATTTGGTTTTGCTTTGATTTTTTTTTTTAATTTCTTAGCCTCCGTTTAGTAAGTTAGTTGAAGATTAAATTTTTAATTTAAGTTAGTTGACTTTTTAAAAATTAGTTATAAATTTTATTGACTTTTCAAAAAATAAAATTTAAGATGAAAAAATACATTTAGTTGAGTTAAACCTTAATACCAAACATAGCCTTAGTTTATAATAGTATTAACTAAGATGTATTATAGTTATTATAGACTAGTATGATCTCAGCCACTGAACTACATCGAATAGTTTATAAAATGAGTTTGACCGAAAGGATAAATAAATGGAGTCATACCACACCCTTTCCCCTTGTTAAATACCATTCTATTTTATCTTCAAAAGTCCTTTGTTTTCTTTCGTCGCACTTTTCACCACTACTAAACATGAGTTAGAATTCTCTTTTCGCTTTTTTTTTTTTTTTTCAAATATTAAGAAAAGGGAACAACCAGTGCTTCTTCACATAATATATATATATATATATATTTATGAATGTTACTGTAAGTTCGTTTTTTTTTCTTTTTTTTTTTTTTGGTTGAAGGTTTATATATATATATATATATTATATATATATATATATTAGGTAAGAGAAATGTTACTGTAAGTTTTTTTTTTGGGTGAATGTTACTGTAAGTTACAACACTGGAAAACCGCCTATATTTACATGATGGTTAAATGCTACACTCATACAATTCTACATGGCATTACGTACAAAAAATTTGCAGACAGAAAAATGCATTGGATTTTTCTCCTCATTTTTTTTAACCCTTTTATATTTCATTAAATTAGAAAAGGGAAAACAAATGTGCTCTAACCACTAGACAACGAATGGCAAATTACAACATGAAAAAACTGTACAGAATAATTGGAAATGAGGTAGTAGTGGCACAACGAATGAGCGTTTTGGAATGACGTTTATGCCCACATCAAAAAGGGCCTGTTTACCTACAACCTAAGAAGAAGATCATTCCAAAACCCAATTAAACGGCACCGTCATGGCCGTCGTTGTCGGGCAGTAATCTCTCTGCTGTCCTGCTGTTCCCTATTCCCTACCACCTGCGAAAAAGAAAAACGACAGGAGTTTCACCGATCCCACATGGCCTGATATATGGCAGGTCTGTGTTTTAACCAATGAACCATCTCTCTGTCCAATGGAGTGCTACTCTTCTTTTTGCCGGACAACGGACTGTTGCTCAAAACAGCATCCAGCATTGGACTGCCAACCACCTTCGGGCTGCTCTTAAACGACCATATTCTGTCCTTTGGCCACGGTCTCTGCAATTGCTTCTCCTGCAAAAAAAACGACATTTAAAAAACCAACCAAGTTTATTCGGATTGAGATTGCTCGGTTTTTCATTCAGAAAGCACCAAACTAGGATTAAAACTAAAACTCACCATCCTTGTTAGCATGAATCGAACAGTCCTTGGTCCATAAACACGCTGCCGAGAAGGCTTCTGAATCTTCGCATAGAAAGAACCAAATTCAGGTAACGACAGGCAACCCCTACTTGCTCTAGCGAGGCTACAATCCGGATCAGCACTGGTTTGGTTATGCCAAAAAATCAGCTGCCCTAAACAATAATTCTCGCCGTACGTCTTGCAATACTCCTGAAAACCTGTTCCCAATTTATCTTTATACTTGGGACCCAAGTCAAGAGGACTAATGTACACTGGCGGAGAAGTTACAGCTTTGTATTCCTGGAATGTAGAAAAAAGGGAATTTGCCAATTAAAAAAAAATAAGGATAAATTTGAATAACTTGATTTTTTCTTCCTTGTTTCAAAGTAAGAAGACATACCCGTATTCTGAAAAAGGACTTTGTATAAGCATAAATATGAATCAAGTCAGCAGCAGCATCGTGCCGGGACTTGTATGTACATGGAAGATTTCGGACCTCGTCTCTCAACCTTAAGAAGAAAAAAGTAATCAGTTTTAATTTGAAAGCTATACAAGGTATGCAATACCAAGAAAACAAATAGAATGCATGCTCCTTAGTCCTTACCACAGCAAAGATTTTTTAAGTTCTTTTTGAATGTCTTCGGAACCAGACAGATCGTGAGCACGGATCTTGGACTTCATATCTTCAAGCATATCTTTGTCCACATGAGGAGTCAAGCTCTCAAGAAGCTCTTCAACAACTGACCCTTCTCCATTCCAGAGGAAGGAAACCACTTCTTCAGGACCCAACCTCTCTAGTGGAGGAGGAGCATTCTTTGGGTCACCAAAAATGCATCTCATAACGTACCTCACCTGTACATAGTATGCAATAATTAAAATAATAATAATAATAATAATAATAATAATAAAAACAAAAACAAAAAAGGAAAAAATATATATGATCATGATGATAGTGTTGACAACATTATCAAATAGAAGAACGACAATCACCTTGTCAAGAGTAACTGCCAAATTCTGAAGCCTTTGGTTGTAGACACCCTCAGCCTGTCTCATGCAAAAAACTATGAGTACCTCACATAAGTGCAACCGCACACGAAATAGTATATGAAACAACATTCACCTGAACTTCAGCATCACTCTTCTCAACGTCCAGACAAATGTCTGAAAAGTATTTCCTTTTCTCTTCCAAATTATGGCTTAGAATCTCTTCAGGAAGCTTTGTTCTTTCAAAGTTTATGAATCTCACCTTCAACCAAGTAAGAAGGGGTGGCAAAAACGAACAATCAGTACTCAAGAAAAGGTTAACATATACATAGCAAAGAAAAGAAGGTTATATTCTATACTGAAATGAAGTAGCAACAAGTAGACATACCAGGCGAGCTGAATACGCAATCAACCAATCTGGCAACCCACCAAGCAAACAACTGCCCAAACCAGCCCTTCCCAAATCAAGATAATCCTCTTCAGATACTGAATTTGCTTCACAGGCTTCTAGCATTAATTGATGACGATCCAGAATTCCATGCCACTCCTTGAGGACCTAACATAGACAAAATATAATAATCCAACTAGTTAAAACATCCACTTTTGGACAACCAAGATTCAGTTTTAAAATATAATTTGTTCCTCAAGGGAAAATGATCATCAAGATTTCACAGAAACTGCAGCAATTATTTTTGGAAAATACCTTTTGAAAAGCCCCTTCGCCTGTCAAATTCAAATAACTTCCTCGGCAGACTTGACTGCCACACAAACAGACGGATGCTTCATATTCTTCCTTGCTCTGCCACAAAATCAACAGACAAAAACATTTTAAGTATCAAAACAAGTCAATTGTTTCCATGGTACATGAAAAGGACAGGACAGGCAAAAGAAACTGACCTCCGTGACAGAATTATAATCGAATGTGATCTCCTCACCAAAGCCAATTTTACGGACAGTATATATTCCAATCTGGTAATGACCATCTACCGCAGTAACTCTGCATTTCAAATGGGAGATTTACATTAGAATATTTATTTTTTAGTACAATTGATACGACTAGTGCAGTTGTTTACAAGGAAACTACGTTTAGTAACAAATGATGATCCCCAGACAGATTGTGCTACAATATTTCACTGTAATGCAATACTTCATGTGCTAAACTTTCATTTCAATTCGGCACAACATTCAAGGCAGGGTAACAAGTGAGAACAGTTGACTTTGCAACTCGGTAAAGTAAATCACAACATTAACATGATCAAAACAGTAGGTAGAGCTTACTTTGCCTCGCAGTTAGGCCGGCATGAGTGACAAATTCGACTGGCATAATTAGCCTTGTGCATGGCATCAACAACCACTAAATCATACCCATCAGCATCACCCTGCCACAAAACCACTAACGATCAGATGAAAAGTTCAGCAGAAAAAGCAGAATTCAACAAAGTTGTTAAAGTAAGAGAACCTTAGGCCTCTCAAGATAAATGTTGTAAAATTCTGGAGCTGGATCATTATTATTTTTCTGCAAAGCGCGTATTCCATCTTGCTTTTCGAACCATTTCCAAACAGGATAAACCTATTAAAAGAATGTAAAAAAGATAGTTAAAGGATTACAAGTTGACAAAAACCCATAATGTCAAGCAAGAAACAGGACTGCACGAGGAAAAAAAAAATACAGCAGGATGTGTTACGTTGTGCGTAAATATCAAAATCCCAAAAGAAAAATTCTCAACTGATAAAAAGGGCCCAAGAAATGTGAAAGCCATTACCTCTCCCAGAAACTCCACGACAAAATCATCTTCTGAAAAACCTCCTTCTTTATTGCAAACAACTCCAAGACCCTGTCAATGTTAACCAACAAACAAAAAAGAGGATTGGTATCAAAGTTGCAGAAAGTTCCCAAAAATAAGTGAGCAAAAACGGAGAAGAAGAAACAGGTTTAACTTGTACAGTACAGGATGATGCATGTACCTTTCTATAAGCTACATATTTGTCGTCAGTACGACTACCTACGGCCTTCAGGATACCCTGACACATTCTCATAGTTTGTAGATCTCCGTCGTCCTCAGCACAATCCATAATTTCTTCAATAACAGGTCGCAAAGGATACATCATAGGAGTATTTCCAGTCCCAGTAAAGTGCCTTACTTTCTTATTCAGAGTGCAAAGGAGGACATCTTCAATAAACACATGCTTATCAGGAAGAGGCCAATCTAATTCCTCCGGCATAGAATCAAGTAAGAGATTGTGGGTGTAGGGATCAATTCCATATACTTCTTGCTCTATAACCTCAGAGCCAAGCTGCTTTCTTGGCTTATAGTCTTTGACTTCAGGAAGCTCCATGTCTGACTCCTCAGTTCCATTCTTCTGTGCATTAAGCTTCTCAATATAGTCATCAGGCAACGATACCTGCATCTTTCTCTTCACATCATCCTCATCTGCTACAATAGTGTACTGTTCAATGACTTCGTATTTCCTGGTAACAGGAGGAACCAAGCTTGCTTTTGTCATCCGTGCACCCCATTCACGGTCATCAGTCACAGAATCCAAGCCCTCCTCAGGTGTAAAGTATCCATCCACTTTCGACTGCCAAGTTCGACCTTCTGACCTGTCACTTTCTGACTCAGAGATGGTACTCTCACTACCACTCTTGCTATATTCAGAAGACCTGTCGGAATCATCAGAAGTTTCACTTTCTGAATCGAAAGTTTTTTTGTTAAGTTTGGATAGTTTCCTTCTGATTTCTCGATCAGATGCATCCTCTCCATAATCCAGACCACCATTCAAAGAGGAAGTTCCGTTGCTCCTATTCATGTATTTCCTTTCACTGACTACTTTGTTAAGCTTCTTTTTGTACTTGGAAGTAGATGAGAATCCTGAAGATGAATCATCTTCGCCAAGCTTTAACATCTCATCTTTGTCATGAGAAGACTTAGAACCACCATCCAAACGTGTGGCAAGTTGAATAAATAATGTGATAATGCGATTCATGTTTCCAGCATCACCACGATTCTTTGCTCTGCATCAAGACAGTAACAATAATAATTTAGTAAAAAAGACAACATAGTTTAAAGGTTTTTAAAATTAAAGGTCTTGGTTTTTCTTTTCTTTTAGCTTTAAGGTAGGGGTGGGGAAGGATGACAGAACACGGAAAAGATAATTTACTTTATTGCATCTCGGCACATTCGACTGATGTCTTCCTTGACAGAGCTCAACCCACGGCCAAGGTAATAACCCTTTTTCATTCTGTCCTGAATTTCTGCAACCTGAAAAATTCGAAGAGAAATTTTGAGGACATTTGAGAGGAATAGAAACTTTAAACGTCCAAAAAGTGATTGTACAAAAAAATTGACTCCCACTACCTTTGGTACAAAGAAATCAAAGGTATTCTCCTTCATGATGTCCTTCAAACTTGTAGCAAGAAATTCCTCCATCCTCTTATAGCCATTCTCAGATTTCTTTATAGCCCATCGCCTTGTACGGGCATCCCTAGATAAAATGGATGAAGATCTTCGGGCATCAAAGAGCTTTGAACGTTTATATAAACTTCGCCGGAATAATTGGTTCGCTGAGTCTCTCTTATTCACACTATTAAAATACTCTTTCAAGTCACCAAAATAATCCATATTACCATAGAGACCCTTAACTTTTGAAACAGACGAAGATTTTTCAGTGATCTGTTTCAAACTCCTCACTTTCGAATATGAATCCTCAAAGTTCACTGTAGTACGTGAGTTCCGGCTCTTGATCCAGTTGAAGTTGTGAAACTTTTGGGCCAACTCACTGAATTGCCTGCAACCCCTGATATCTATGGTGGACAAACAAGAAAACGAAGAAAGAATCTCCTCGAGCGTGCCGGAAGAGATGTTGGTGCAACCAATTAAAACCATAGAATTGATCTTGTCTTTGCTATAACCACTCTGCAAGCAAAATAATCAGAGTAAACTTGGGAAGAAGGGAAGATCTCCAGCAATATTGCAATTAAAAACGAAAGCAAAACGTACCATAATGTTAACGAAGATGCGATCAGTGCAATTAGGACCCAAAGATGACAAGTCAACTTGACGTGAAATGTCCCTGTAAAACATGACAGCAGCTCTCCAGTGCTTACAAGTCAAAGAAGCAAATGCAAGGGATTTCATATCTGCTCTGAGAAAATGAAAGATCCTTGCCAGCACATGGCCATCTAGAATACCCCATCCTCCAATCCCAGACTCGAAACTTACACTTTGCTCTTCGCAGAAAGCATCCGTATCAGCCCACAAATCATCAAACGTCGATTCGGTCTTTACGACTGTCTGATCATCGTCTTCCACTTCATCATCTTCACTTTCATCAACCAGAAGACGGGCTCTCTTGGCAGCACGTGCGTCGCCTTCTTTGGCAACCAGTCCCCACCAACCCCCAAAATAGATTAGAAAAAATCAATAAAAAGCAACTTCAGAATAAATCCATATCAAATCTGGATAATCATACAAACCCCACAACAAATACGGATAAATGCACGGCAAGTAACCCTAAGAACATTCTTTATATACATATATAAGAAACTCTACGAACAGGAATCCATGTGATTGCCTAGTTACAGGGTTTGCAAATGCAAATAAGTATACAAGAAATCAAACATGAAGCAAGGAAGCCGGAGAGTTTTGTCAGCTTACATGATCTTTATACAGATATTAGCTGGAAACCACGTGCCATGCACGTGCAGAACCAGTTTGTTGATTTTCTTGATTTATTACTCCCTCAGGAGTTTAGTCTAGTAAAAAAGATACTTAAGTAGAACAAAGATTTACAGGGAAAAAATAGTCCGCAAATTAATTTGTAGGTGCATACGACAAAATGGTATTTGAAACGACGGGAAGAAAAAGATGTTTAAGTAAGGTCACAATTGCAAAAATCAAAATAAAAGATAAAAATTAAAAAATAATAATACTACAGTAGAGCAATTAGAAAAAAATGTTTACAAGGGCAAAAAATAATATTTTGGAGAACTATAAGAAAAATATCCAAGTAGGGTGCATTTTAAAAAAGCCTTTGACAACGGAAAATTAATAGGTGATGAAACAAAAAAAGGCCCAATCTGAAAAAGGGCAAAAATAGAGAGAGAGAAGAGAGAGAGAGAGAGAGAGAGAAGAAAAAAGAAAGAAAAGAATAAGATGATGGCAACTACGTAAAACAACTCAAAACCTTTGCAATAAAAACAGAGAACGAGCATTTAAGAAAATTAAATGGACAACTTTTTACCTGATTTCCAGTAAGCGTGCTTCTCCGTCTCTTTCTTAGGCTGTTTTGCATTAATCCATGGATCTAAAGCTTCATTTATAGCTGCAGCAAACTCCCGGGTCTTGTATGATTTCATCACTAATTCATGCAGCTTTCCAAGGGTGTAACCAATAAACTGAGGATGCCGGTTGTGGAACGTATAAGGTGTTGCACTTGGTTCACCAACTGCGGCACCCTGAAATTGCACGAGAGGTAGTCTGGAAGAATCACCAGATACATTGTTCTCCCCTTGTCTCTTGACTGTCTGTTCCGAAGTCTCGGCAGTGGAGGTAACTGGAACCCAAACTCTATCGAACTTACGGAAAACGCTACTACGTTTTGGAATAGTTCCTTGATCTGCTAAAACCTGAAGCTCAGAAAATGACGAAGGTCCTTGCTCATGCCCAGCACCATCAATGTAGTACCATTCACCCAAATGCAACTGTAAGTCGTCGACTGTGCAAACACAATCTTTAGGGGTGTTAATAGACGAAGTGCACTTCCAAGAGCCCTGCAAACCTTGATCACTACTAGTCCTCGATTGAATATCGCGTTCTGCTGAAGATCTCTTGCCATCACTACTGGCAGAATACGATCGACTGGACCTAGAAGAATGCCGATCCTTACCTCGAACTTTCATGCGAGGCTCAGAAACAAAAGAGCCATGGTCTTTGACCACACATGCGTTTATCCTGATGACTGCTAACATTGTCCCTTTTACTCCTCTGACGATCGTGGGCTTATTTTGAGTTGGCCTGCTCAAGCCACTGGAATCACTTTTCTCGTCTGGAGTTGAAAAGGCCCAAGGAGGTAAATCAAGCCTTCTTCCTTGGGAAGGATAATAGAGATCATCTTTCCGATGCCATCGAGGGTCTTCATATCCGGACTTAGGCATCAGGCCTAGTGGGAAACCATCGTTAAGGACGATTTTCTTTCTAGTACATCTATCTTGCGAAGATTCATCATTCCTCTTCCAATCACCACCCTTGCAAGACCATCTACCAGAAAACCAATCACCAGAGTCAACATGTGGAAAGCCGTTATCCTTGTCTGAGTGTGCACTGGACCAGGATTCTGCACCTTCTTGTATTTTGAAGTCAGAATGTACGGATAACTCATCCATTTTCTGTTCATCCTCGTCACTCATCTGACTAGGATACAAAGTGAAACCTGCATGCGCCACAAAAACAGTTTGCGATGAGATGCATAAATTGATACGGCAAGGGTCGGAATTATATATGCCTGCTTGTAAATAAATTACACGAAGTAGCAATGATAATCACTTTTTACCTTCATATTTTGCCCATTCTTCCCACCACGCATGTCCAAAATTTATTTGCAAAACTTCTGCACGATGAGAAATATCGATAAGAAAGGTGAAACCCAAATAACAAAGTGAAATCAGTGAAGGTTAAGGAATCAAAAAATGAAAATCAAGGAACTAGTTAAAGAAGTAAGATAAAATGCCTTCAAGAGCTTCCAGTTCCTTTCCAGGAATCACTGTAACACCCTCAAACAGAGCCACAATCCTTTCATCAATGCGGAGATCCTCTACAGGCCCAGGCTGCGGCGAATTGTATGTTTTTTCCTCGATGGACTGACTACCACACTGCCCAATATCTCCAGTGTCTAATAATAAATTTCCAGGAGCTTCTGGAGGACTCACCAACTGGGTTATAGAATCTGGCATAATGGACGGGAAATTCCCAGTAACTAACGGCGAGACAGCATTTTCAACCGTCATCCACCTATCACCATCTACATGTTTCACCATGTGATCAGACATCAGAGTCCCTTCTTCCACAAGTGCCTTAAGGTCACATAACTTTGAAGGCCCATGTTCAAAACCATAATAATCAAGGTAGAACCATTTCCCAGTGGATAAGTCAGAAACGAATGAGACGTGTGGCGGTGTGTCACATATGTCCATGTCTTCTTCCATAGAAGGCAACTCTTCTGGAGGAGCTCCACCTATCAGAGAAGTTGCTTTGTTATCAATACTTGGACTTTGTGACTCCTCTTTGTGAGACTCGGAGTTCGCATTTGTTTCCACAGATCCACTAACATTGAGAACATTACTTTTATCTTGAGATTCCTTCTCTGAGGAATGCGAGTCTTTTACAACAGGTTCCCTCTGGACCAGTTTATCTTCTTGCCCTTTATTAGCATGCTGGGACTGGGAGTTGCGCTTTTCACTTGGCCCACTTTTCCGACCTCCTTCTCGATGGTTATTGGACCTACTCCGGTCGTGTGGGGACCGCTCCAAATAGTTTGGAGTTCGATCCCTGCGGTCATGGTGCCGAATGCGATCTTGTGGGGACTGACTGCGGTTTTTCTGCTCATACTGACGACTACGATCATATGGAGATCTCTCGCGAGCATATGGCGACCGCTCACGACTATAAGGTGACCTCTCTCGACCATAAGGTGACCTCTCTCGACGTACTGGACTCCTGTCACGGTGATCATAGTATCGGTTTCGGTCACGTGGGGAACGCTCCGAATGAACTGGACTTCGCCCATGCCTGTCATATACAGCTCTGGTAGGCAAAGTAGAGTCATAGTGCCGAGCGTTGTACTTATCTGTCGAAGATATTCTGGAAGAAGAAGAATTCCTATAAGACCTCTCTACAGAGTGGCGTGAATAGTGTTCTGCAACAGCAGGGCGACCACTGTCATCAGAAATCCTTCGACTTTTTGAACTAGCATAGTCCCCATAATCTCCATAATGCTTGCGTTCATTCATATCCGGTTCAATACCGTACCGCTTCAACCGATTCCCAGAAGAGTACTCTTTACTGTGGTTCTTACCATTGCTGTATTCCTTCTTAAACAAACCTTCCTCGTCGACAATCTTCGAGCTGATCCTTGTATTCCTCTCCTGCCCAAATTCCCACCTGGGAGCTCCCTTGCCATGCTGATTCCCACTTCTATTGAATTCTTTCCTTCTAAAAACATCATCATTCGAATTGGAATACTTCCCAGAAAGTGGGGTGCGTTCGCGCTCATATTTCCATCCCTTACCTGTATTGTCATACCTACGCATTTTACCATACCCGTAGTCATCTCTGACCACTTCACTTTTCTGCCATCTATCAGGAATGAACTCTCCTCGCTCAATTTCATCTCTTGGTGCCCTCCAAGGTGCAAACTCAACGTCACCTTTTCTGCTCCTCTCTGAAACTATCTCCCCTTTCTCCACTTCGCCTCGTCGCCATTTCCCCGAGAAGAACTCTCCCGCCTCCACCTCGCTTCTCCTCCATTTCTCGTCGACTATCTCGCCCCTCTCAATTTCACTTCTCCGGTACCTTTCCGGAACAAACTCCCCATTCTCCACTTCCCCCTTAGGCCACTTCAAAGTCCCCAATTCACCCTCCTCAATCTCGTCCCTCTTGTCCTCGCAGTCACCGTTGTCAACTTCCTTAAAGCTGCTACTCTTCCCACCTCTAGCCAAACCCAATTCGCTTCTTTCGGGCTCACCGTTCCTCGCGGTATCCTCTTTCCTTGCCTTCATTTTCTTCTTCTTTCTTTCTGGGTCAGCCAATTTAAGCGACGACTTGGAACCAAAGCCATTGTTAGCGTTCTTGCCTCCTCCGAAAACCGCAGTCTTCTCCGGAATTGGAAACCTCTCCATGATGTTATGCTGCAAAGACATGCATGCCACGCCTCCATCGCCCATGGAAATGACAACCCGGCTTCGCCGAATTTCGAAACCCTAATTCTCCCCTCCCCCGGGGCTATCGATGCTCATGCTGCAAATTTCTCCCCTCGGATCCTTCGCTCCAATCCAAAAACCCTATATTTCCACAAATTCAACACAAGAAAATGTCAGCACCGACCCAATGTAGGGTTTCGACGGAAAAACACAAACGGAATTACACACTATTCCATTTGCGAACAAGCACAAAACTTGCCGGACTGAATCAGAAAACCACACCAGTGAGAAATCAACGCAATTGAAAAGAACCCCTGAAGAGAGAGAGAGAGAGAGAGAGAGAACGAAAGAAAAAGGGAAAGAGACTTTACAGAGAAAATTGAAGAGCTAAATAGAGAGATCGGCGAGAAAATCCAGCTCCGAACCCAACAACATGCGAAGAGAGAATGAATCCGAGGAAACAGATCAAGAAAAGCCGAGGAATGAACAGCGGAAAATCGAAATCCCTCGTCGGAAAATCTCTCTCTCCCACTCTCTCTGAGCTATTATTTTCCTCTCGCTCTCTCTCTGTGCGCTATTTATCTTTTGTGTTTCGCTCTCGTTTCTGTTCCCGGTCTGAAAGACGAAACCTTCGATTTTTTTTTTTTTTTTTTGCGTTTATTTATTTTTGTTTTTTCATTTCTATCTTCGGCCTTTGGGCCTGGGGGTTCAGTCATGGAGACGGAGTCGTGTGGTAAAGTTGCTGAAAATACGAAAATGCCCTTCAGAACGGGGTGTGTACGTACGACGGAATAATGTGGAAAAATTAGCTTAGGCTTGTTTGTAAGGTCGCACGGCTCGGGCAACGGGCAACGGGCAACGGGCAACGGGCAACGGGGCCACGGGCGGGGTTGTGTCAACGAAGAGTCTGTCATGAGGAGTTGACTCTCTGGTATGGTGGAAAGTTGCAATTTTGCCACAAGTCAGGATGACACAGAGGGGATCGTTAGAATCAAATGTTATGGGAATCATGTTTTTTCTTTTATCGTACGAGAATATCATGTTTTTCTTGCGAATGAAAACGTAGGACCAGGAGAAAAATGACAATATAAGACTAAATAGTGGTGATGTATATTGATCTCAAAACTATATGTTCGGTAACAATGGAATCTCAATTTTTTGGTTTGATTACAATATCCCGAAACTTGTAAAATATTATAAAATGACCGAAATCAATTAGAAACGTCAAAAAAATAACAAAGTAGGCCATGTGCTTTGCACGTGATTTAAGAGCCGGAAGTAATTAGGTAAATTAATATTGACTTGCATTTAATAAAAAGTACTATTTAAAAAAAACAAAACAAAATAATAGTAAAAACCTAGTTTTGTAAACCCTTCACAAACATCGTTAAAAATTGCAACAGCAAGATGGGTCATGCTAGGGGATCTAGCTTTGTGAATGAGGGACTAGCGTTCGCAGCAATGATCTTGACTAGTCATGAGAAAAGCTAGCTACACAAGGATCTTCGTTGAAAGGAGAGCTTAATATAGATCTGAATCTGAACAACATAAGGTGAGCTCAAGAGACGGACTCACAATAGGGAATTAAATTGCACAACACTCAAAGATAATGAAAACACACCCATGAAGATGATAGGGAGGAAGCGATTGTCCTATGCTAGCAAATTAGACAATAACAATGAGAAAAAGAATTTATCATCATTATAAGTGTTTAGTTAAAAAAATTCTCATTTTCACTTTAAATAAGAGAATTATGGACTTTTTGAAGTCTGAGTTTCATCGAAATATAATAATTTAGAGAAAAAGAGATGTAGGTTTGTACTATAACAAATTGGAATAGAAGCTTTTGAAAACCAATCCCGAGACCAACTCCCAAACGGGGCCTGAGCGTGATAATTATTAACATAATAATACATTAAATAAATAAAATTGATGTTATTTATGAAAATAACTATAGTACGATAAAAAAAAATGACCATCCATCATTGAGATTTTTGTTGCAAAAATAAACACATCAAATTAAAATTTAAGGATGCGTTTGGATTTCAGTCTCTAATTTAAAATTTTTAGATCAAATTTTATCTTTTTTAAATAGTTAATAAAATTAAAATTAGTTTTAAAAAGTTAATAAATTCAAATTTTAAAATTTTATCTATAACCGAGAAACTAAATGGAGGCTAACTATTGAGTATTGACATGAAATCTTTCAAAAAAAAAAAAAAAAACCCCATGTCATCCTGAATACTCGTATAAAAACATGAACTGAATCGGTAGTGTAGTTAACTGATGGGCAAGGGTGAGATGGTAATTTAGGTAAAGCGAGAGTTTCTTTTCGGCTTTCGGAAATGGAAGAGAAGGCAAAAGAAAATATTCGTAAAGTGGGTTTGGTTTTGGCGCTCAAGTTTTTTCAGTGAAAATTGCTTTGTGGAGGGAGGGAGAGGAGTGAGGACTAAAAACTGTGGGACTCCCAATGTCAACATGATGGGCTGCCACTGTGTCAGCCTTCGTTTAACTTTTGGGAGTCCAAAATACGTGGAGAGTTTCTTGATCATGATTGGATTGTGAAATGTTTGCCAAAACTTACTAAATAAAGCCCAAAATAATAGCCTAAAAGAGAGAGAAAATTAAAAAAAATCAAGAGAAAATTACTTAAATAATCAAATTTTTTCATTTATCTATCAATATGACATAAATTCTTTTTTTTTTTTAGCAACATGACACAAAGTGTAATTTATTTTAATTTGATTTTATATCATATTAGTCTAATGTTGTTTTATTATGTTATATTAATGTAATAGTCTTTAAATTTATGTCACTCACGTATTTTCTAATAATCGATAGTGTGCCTTACTCAAAATCAGTTTCTCTCTATTGGGTGTTTTTATCGTGATTCTCAAGTTGAGTTTTTAAACTAGTGAAGAAAAATATTTAATCCAACCACATAACCTTTTGTAAATTGGTATAAAATAGTTTAGTGGAAGTGGGGAAATTGTTAAACTTGAATGGTTTCTTCCCCTAGAATTCAAATTTGAAGGTTATTGGTTGCATACATGCCTCTCTTGACCGAGATTGTTTAATCATTTTTCTCGGGAAAGAGGTGAAATATAATGAGAAAATTACTTAAATAACTATATTTTCTCTATTGATTAATACAACACAAATTTCTCATTATTAACCAACATAAATGAATTTTAGTTAATTTTAATTCAATTTTCTATTACATTGGACTAGTGTTAATTTTTTTATCATATTGAGACATTGGTCTTTAAATTTATAGCATTTATATATTTTCTCCAAATTTAATCATCTTAGATCATCTCATGTTTGCTTTTCGTAAAAAAATACCAATTGAAGCAAAAGTTTTTTCCAACAACAAGAAGTTGAGTCAATTATTTAATTAAACCTTTTCCACACACCAAAAAAAAAAAAAAAAAAAACGAACTATCCTTTTACTAGAAGAAGTTAGGCCACTCCTTGATTGAAAATCATAAACCAACCTGATTTTTTTTTCCTCGGAACGCGATGCTTAATTCAACTTTTCACAAGGCGCTCAAATATAGAACCATACAAGTTAGAAAACAAAAGCAGAGTCATAAAGTTGTGTTATTTTCTTTCTGTAGGAGAAGGTTTTGTTTGCATGAAACTGGAAGCGTTTTAGGAAGCACTTTTTTCGCACAGTTCTGTTACATGTACACACAAATTTGATCAAGAAAGGGCATTCTAATAATAAAGTTGCAGTTCCCAACTTCCAACGGACTGTAGCCAAAAACAGAACATAATATTCGAAACATGGTATTCAGTATAACTAGTGGAGAGAGGTTAGACCGACAAGGATAAAACAAAACAAGCCGCCAAATATAGTCATCCTCAAATAGTGGATGTTTTTTTATTTTGACTAATAATCTTCCCAGTTCCCACATTGTTGGAAAGGCTCCAAATGGAAATTCGGTTCTGCTCCAAGGAGAGAAAAGTTCTACCCGTTCATTGCCGTAGTTTGTGGCTGTCACTCTCCAAAAACGCGCGTGGATTTTGAAATTGTTTATTGTTCAGAAACCACATAATCTAGTCAAAAGACATGTCCGAAGGTCCATGTAACGGCGTCGTTTTACAAGTATGTGAATTCTTTAATGTGAGTTCTTTTGCCGTTTTATTTTTGGTAGAGCAAATGAAAAAACAAAAATTAAGGGATTCCAATAGGGATCAATGCAAAGAACTCCAATGAGATAATGATGAGGTCATGAGTATAAGAACCCCAAGAAGAAGGTGTGAATTAATCCCATTCAAATGATTGGTGAGTGAGGAAAGGACGTGATTAACCTTGACGTTGGAGGTGAAAATTTAAATAAACCAGTTTGTGTTCATGACAACACAAAATGATTAGAAATTTAAGTACAAATAATTTTTTTAAAAAAATTTCTAGTCGTAATACGATACGAAATACAAAATACAAACACGTTTAATAACAGAATTGTGGCGGACTAACACAAAATAAAAAAGAGGTTCACTTGTGCCCAATATTAATTATTGAACATTGGTACAATTATTTAAAACTAACCACTACCAAGTAAAAGCATATTATATACATACCTAAAAAGTACAGTATTTTTTTAATCTCCGGAACAAACACATAAAAATATTGAAACACAAATATATTTATATATGTTGGTGGCTATATCAAATTGTCTAAGCCTATGTTTGGTTCTACATCTCTAATTTAGATTTTCATCTTAGTTTTTATCTTTTTTTTTTAGTCAATAAAAATTATAACTAGTTTTGGAAATGTCAGTCAACTCCAACTTAAAAATTTTATTTTTAACTGGTGAACCAAACGCACCGTAAGTAAATTATTACATAACTTAAACATGTATATGGGTTAATTTAAATTAAGATTACATTTGGTTCACTTGTTGGAAATGAAATTTTTAAATTAGTATTGATTGACTTTTCAAAAATAGTTAAAATTTTTATTGACTTTTTAGAAATAGATAAAAACTGAGATGAAAAATATAATTTAATTGAAATTAAGTTGAAATGCTAAACAAATGTGTTGACCTGAAGTCTACAATTTAGCATAGATGTCATCCAAAACTCTTTTGTCTTGAGTTGTTTTCAAGTGGTGCCGTGGGAAATTACTGGCCTTATATGGAATTGATTGGTTTTAGGCTCTGTTATGAGAGTGCTCATGAAGAATCCTAGGAAAAATATTTAAGGAAATAAAAATAATAAACTTATTCTTCAATTTTAGTAGAATGATATAGCCTTTGTTATGATTATTATGATTATTATTTTTAAGCTTGAATGTGTGTATATTATAATTATGGGGTTTTTTTTTTTTTTTACACTGATATTTTAATTATAATTTGTACTTAATTTTGGAAATTTATACCATGAACTTATAACCATATGTAAACAATCTACCTCATTGATAAAAGTATTAATATTTTAAAAGAAGTTGGTTAGGTGATTTATGCATGGATTTTGTTTTAGTATTCTTGTCTCAAGTGATTTTGACCTTTCTAAAAACTTTTGTGAGTTCTAAGCTTAAGCATTGCGCAAGAGTAGGTATGAAAGCTGATGAGATTTTTTTCGTAAACCATTACAGACAAGTCTAAAGTCTAAAGTCGTGCCTTGGAGGAGTAAAGCAGATACAATAGTTACGTCTTAACTGCTTAAAAATCGTGACTGCTGTTGAGAAATTTGTGTCGTCTAAGGTTCTGTTTCCTTCTTTGTCAGAGAACAAAGAATAACTTACTGCTTATCTTAGCCCTGCCAGATTAATCTACTAAAGTTTTTCCATTCATTTCTCTACACAAATATAATACAGGATGAATCAACTACAAGACACTGGAAAAGGCACAAAAAGACAAAAAAAAAAAAAAAAAACAAAAAACAAAATAAAAATAGCAGCCACCAATATAGATCAGAACACGAATGGTGTGGGCGAGAAAGTTGGGATGATCACAGGTACAGGGTTTGCCCTGAGACAAGGAGAGAAAATCAGCCAGATTATTATTAAAAAAAAAACCCCCCAAAAATACGAAATTGACAAGCAACCATAAAGTCACAGGAGAGAGAAGCAAAAAAAAAAGTCATAAAGTCACAGGAACATAAGTATTGTATACACAACGTAGAGATCGTTTTTATTATTGTTTTTTTTTTTTCCCTTATATTTCCTTCAAAGAATTGAACATTGAGAAGTTCCAATTTCTCCTTTAACAGCTTTTAGATTTTAGATTTAGATGTTAGTACAAAACCGAAAACAGTGCTTAATAAATGGTCATTCTGAACAAAACACTTGAAACAACCAAATTTGGCAGCAAAAAAACAGAACATACACACACCAAAACTTCAATACAAAACTCTTTTGGTCCCTTCATACCAAAAACTAGAACTAGTTTTTCAACTCATCCATCGTTAAAGAACCATCCAAAACCACAAGGAAAAAAAAAATCTCACAAAGACGAGAATCAGAAAACCCAAAGAATAATTACCTGGAGTCTTTAGAACTGTTTGTACTATTGTATCTGTGACTCCTGGCCATATTGGAACCACCTTTGGTCGGATATTTCTTCTGTACCATCTGTTTACTCTTACTCTCCACGACCGGAGCAACAAGCCCGTCTTCGGTGATCGCCTGAAGTGCCGGCCGCCAGTGCGCCGCCGACACGTTTTTCATGCTTGCCGAACACCTTCCGTTGCGCCTCGGAGTCGAAGCATGGCCGCTGCTCGCCTGTCCTCCATTCTCCTTCGCCGCCGGCGTCGGCGTCGGCGTCGGCGTGCCTTGTGGGCGGCAACATGAACCCAGTTCCGAGAAATTGAAGAATTTCATTGACTTCATATTTGGTTTTTGGTTATGAGAGTGCTTTCTGAGAAGGAGTCTCACGCAAAAAAGGGAAGTAGAGAAATTGATTGGGTGGCTTTATTGATGGACAATTGGTATCTGCTCCTTTTTCTTTTTTCTTGCCCTCTATTTATAGAGGGAATTAAATTAAGACACACCTACGTGTAGCACTAGTGGATCCAAAAGCAACTATTTCGTCCTTATCTATAACTGTTTTTAACTAGGCAACCGACGGCATTCAGGGTTAGAAGTTAGATTTATCACATATCGTCAAGTTATTCAACTATTATCATATTTTATATAATCGGATATCCTCTATCTTTAAATTAATATTTGGAGACGAGTTCTATCCAATCCGTTTATCAAGGATGTTCGGACCGGAACTTTACTCACCAAATCACTAGACTATTATGGCACCTCTCTCCATCATTTAAGATATTAAAATTAATAAGTATAAAGAATTTTGATTTAAATTCCTAAAAAAAAACCATTATCGTAATTTTTCTTAAAAAAACACAGATGATAAGAATAAATATGTTAAAACATTGAGAACTTAGTGAACCTTAACTAATTTGGAGTGAGAACTGTTCTTTTTTTTTTTTTTTTTTTTTAACTCCTAAATGAAAAACAAAAGGTGAAAGTAGACATTAGTTTTCTTTTCCCCCTTACTTTCACTTCTTATTAATTAGGCAATTTGGCGGTAATATCCTCTAATATATATAGTTCTTATCCACTCAAGGAAAAAAAAAAAAAAAAAACTATAACAACAAGATTGCTCTTGTCCAAGTATAGAAGTTCAAAGAGACTTGTCCAGTTTTAGTTGATCAGTTTTTCAACAGTACTAATTAAGGTGTCTCATGGGCGGATTAAACGAAGGAATTAGGTAATAGCACTACCATCAGTCCCAGAGATTATGAAAGTAAGAAGTTCACATTATACTCATTATTTAATCAATCAATTGATAATGGAGTATCCAATAGGATTAGAAAAATGGACATTATTTGTACTGGCCAAGACTACAAAATAAATTTTATTTGAATTATTTGATAAATTAAACAAGAAAGCTGTGGGCCGAAAAATGGTAGGAGTTTATATTAGCAATATCAAGTACTTGATAGCTGTCTCCCAAGTTGAGAATATATATTTTAGAGATGAAAGGAAAAGGGTTGGTTAGCTATCAATTTCTGCTTCTAATTTACGTCTTTCAAGTAGCCAGGTTGCAAGTGATCATGTGCAATTTTCTACTTTTTTTGAAGTGTGTTCAAGCGTTTATCTTTTTTTAAGATTATAAAATAAAATAAAACAAAAATAAAAATAAAATCGTTTAACGATCTCTTTGAAAGCAAAACTTATTTCCTCTTCTATTCTTCTTGCTTTTGTAATCTTTGTAATCTTTTTTCCTTGGCAAAGAAAAAGTAGCATGTGCACAGGGATGAAGCCAAAGTTTTTTTTTTTAATTTTTATTTTTTATTAGTGGAATAATTATAAGGTATTATGAGTAATTTTTCAGTGGAAAGGTTATTTTGAATTATTTTTTGAAATTTTATTGAAATTATGAATTATGGGTTGGTATATTTGGAAAACAGAAAAGTTGATGCAGGCTTCCCAGTCCTTGCCTCTATCCGTGCCTACTCGTGCATTAGAACTAATATTCGTAAGAGAATAGTACATTACGATGCTCAAATCAGACGGAATTCTAGAAATAAACTTGACAGAGTATGACTATAGCAATCAAGGGAAGTATAACTTTCTGATCTCGCAGTGATATAATCATTCCTCCCAAAAGTTTCAATTGATAGGAAAAATGCAATCAACATCTTTAAACACCACCTACTAATAAACTTAGGAATTCGCCTCAAACACTATCCATTTGAGCCCTTATTAGTTCGAGGAATCCCTTACGAATTAATAGATACACCTAACAGATGGGCTCATGCACTTCTTTGAGGTCCAAGTCACATAGACTGCCTTTATGCTATTGCATCATTCTCCCATTTTTATAACCCCATTCAGGATGCACCCATAGAGACTTGAGCTTAGGATCTCTTGCTCTAATAGTAACTGAAATAGCAGTAATGCAACCATTCCTCCTAAAGTTGCAAATTTGCCTGTAATTGTAGAAGAGTGAATGGGCAGGAGATTAGTTCTCATTACTAATCTCAACCGTCCATTCTTCTGAAGTCAATCATGACATTTTTATCTAATTTCACCAGCTGTAAACGACCTTAAGTCACTCTAAATGATACATAAATCAGCTTTATACCTTTATCGTTTATTCAGACTTATCTGTTAATTCAAGTTCAATTCTCTGTTTTTTACAAGTCAGACCTATATCACAAAAATATATGTGTTGATCTGTCTCTGCATGCCCTTATTTTATAGCTAACTCTTTAAATTAAACGAATCTTTTTTATATGTCAAAAACATTGTCCTTTCGCTGTTGAAACATTTCACTCCCACACTGATCCATTTTGATTAATCTCAAAAATTTAGTTTTTTTTTTTTTTAATTTTAATTTCACACTTGTTCTGGCATGTTCCTTTTGTCCATGTTACATCTCCAAATTAATACCTGAGCCACGCCATATTTAAAACAGGAAACATTGAATTATTGTCATTGGTCACCATCTCTTGATAACTCTAGAATACTTGGTTCTGTCCCTTTCTAGCCAGATATACGTGTAACCAAGAAAAATCTAGAGTACAAGGACATTTTCCAGGAAAGTGAAACAAAAGAAAAGAGGAGTCCAAAAAAATAAAAATAAAAATAAAAATGAAAGCGCCAATTGAATGACGCATTGTGGAGGGAAATACCAGCAATTCTCCTCCACGTATCTTGAGAATGATCAGTACTACTTGTGGCTATAATAGGCCATCTCTCTAGAGAAATCTTTTCCCCAATGCCAAAGCAAAACAGCTAATTGGGTAAATCCAATTGTTGATGGTAGTCTCAGCTGAATCGAATCATTTAATTTAATTTCCCTAACTAATTGTAGGAGAAGAATTTGCATAGTTAGTTTGTCTGAAAACTATGGTTCAATATGAAGTGACAACTGAGAAATGAGTCGTCATTGGTTTAGTTGCTTTCATCTTCGGAAATGTGGCAACGA
Organism: Ficus hispida; assembly: GCA_025413025.1. Lineage (NCBI taxonomy): Eukaryota > Viridiplantae > Streptophyta > Magnoliopsida > Rosales > Moraceae > Ficus > Ficus hispida. Next base: position 22,251,696 of record CM046365.1, read on the forward strand.
AATCGTTTACTTGCCAGTTTCCGAAGGCAGGCGATGCACCTTCCAAACGGTTGGAGATGTTGATGTATCAGACAGAATATTATAGGGACAATTAACTACAAGTTACAACTACGTTGCAATTCTAGTTTTGAGATATTTTTTTCTTTCTTTCCCTTTAATTCTATTAATTAGTTCTTTTCTTTCAGTGATTGTTTGGTAATTCATCCAGAATTTACGCGTTTAGCATACACTAGTTGACAAAGAATTAACATTTCAAGTCCAAAATTTGAATGCGATTTCATATGGATCGTGAAATTTTTGTATTTTTGGAAATTGTGTTTCCCTCATTTAAGTAATTCTCTGCATGCAAACAATTAAGAATCTGGGTTTAGTACGAAAAAACTAGGACTAGGAGATATGCCTGAAATTAATTATGAAAACTAATCCTGAGCTGATGTAAATATTTTTCTTAATCTAACATATCTTGTGAGATAGATCATGATTGTATTTAATTATTTGTTCATTTATTTATTTATCTATTGTGAACGTGCTTATGAAGATGAGTATAAATGTTTAATCGAATTCGTACAATAATAATATTGATGATTTGTCTCTAATAATTTTATCAAGCTACCGAACAAAATCTTAGAAAGGCAAATTATTGTCTGTTTGTTGTTTAAAATGAGACGAAGTTGGGAGCTGAGTGTGCTGAGGTTTATAGGAGCATTAAACTAAAAGTTTCTCTCATTTTCCTTCATTGTAGCCATATGGCTGCGGATTTGACTTTTTCATCTTTAATTGTGAACTTACCTTCATATATTAATATATATATATATATATATATATTAATATTTGATAATCTTGGATATCAAACAGTAAACCCTAAATCCTCATTTATGTTTTTTTTTTTTTTCAAAAATAGGTTGTTCATTAGAGAAATAATGAAATTATAAGCAAATATGTAATTAGAGATGTCAAACGGAATCTTGAAGACACCATTCTGAATATTCGTAGCAGAGGAGTCACATCTGATGGGTAATTGTTTTATTGTTGGACAAAGGTTTTATGTCATGAAGTTTGTATGATCCTACAGTATCGTCTTGATTTACAACAGTTATTCAAACCAAAGTTAATAAGACATTCGGTTGATTGAGGGTCTGACCAGATTAAACGTTAATTATTAGAACTTCAATCATGTGAGTCCGTTTGGTTCCCTTCCTAATATCATAATAATTCAAGATGGACTGATAGAATATTCAAGTACGTTATCTCAGGCTTTCGAGATTGTATGAAAATCGAATGAGGCAATACTAGAGGAGATGTTTTCCTTACAAGACTGATATATTTGTGTCAAATCTATTTTATGCGACAATAAGATATCAATTGCACAACAAATATTCGTTTTTATCGATTAGATAAATACTATAACTGTAGTAATAATTTATTTTAATTATTAAAATACAATCATGTTTGATATGAAAAGTATATAAGTTGAATTATAAAATGAATATATACCAGTTTTGATTTACAACAAATATATGGCTGTATCCAAATTTCATACGGCATATTTGAAAGAAATTGCATGGTGCAATAAAAAGCTAACACGTGTCCTCCCCTACAGGTAGGCACGCTCTCACTCGTTGAGCATATGGTGTGGGTGACTTTCAGCTAAAAGAGCAAGATGATAAATTTATCTGTCTGTTAATTAAATCCTTAGTCAATATGTCTTAATGAGTTGCCGTTAAGGTATATCTTTTCTTTGGCCTCTTCTAGGTGAAAAATTAAGTAGACATAGCCAAAAGAGATGAGGAATAAGAACAAATATCTGTAATAATTAAGTAGACATAGCCAAAAGAGATGAGGAATAAGAACAAATATCTGTAATAATTAACAGCACTCACACATCGATCGATTATTATTAAAAAATTGAAAAACAAGTAATATCAAAATATCTAGAAACTTATCAGATTAGTGATGATGTTTTTTTTTTTTTTTTTTTTTTTTTAAGAAGGAAAAAGATCATATGTTAAATAGGCATGTATAATTTTTAGCTTATATTTACTACTATAATAAGTCGTTTTCTGTAGGTTTTAGAAAATTTTAAAATTCCATTCCGCTGTGTTATATGTTTTTCGGACTAATAAAACCACAATTGCTTATCTGTTCACTGAATCATTAACTTACCCCTTCCTGTAGGACCGGTAATTTTGGACATGATACGAGAACAATACGAAATAAATGGGTTTGGACTGCACATTTAATAATTTGATCAAAATGGGTTGACACGTTTAACATAAAAATAAACAGACCAGAAACGGACTAACGCGGTTAACCCGTTTAACCCATTTATTTAAGATGCTATTATTCTCAAGTAAGAAAGCATTTCCTTTTACTTTGATATTTTGTTGTCTTTTGATGTTCTCTTAGTATTTTGAATCTTGATTATGTGACAATTTGAGACTTGTTTGGGCGGTGATTTGCATATGGACATCAACTACAACTTAGACTTATGTTTTATTCTAAGATAAGTTTGTCTTAATCATTATGTATATTTGATAATTCTAGTTTTAGTTTTATATTTTATATGAGTATAATGAGTTTATTGTATTAGTAAATTCATAATTTTAAGTGATTTTTTATCCAAATTTTCGTGTTAAATTGGTCAGAAATTAGTTTCGTGTTAAATGGGCTATAAAGAGGTTTTTCGTGTTAAATGGGTCATCAACAGGTTTGTTTTCGTGTCGACCCATTATGGGCCGCTTAATAATCGTGTTTGCATACGTGTTGTGCTACCTGTTAATTAAACGGTTCGTGTTCGTATTTAGGTTACTGACCCGTTTATTAATCATGTCGTATTCGTGTTCATGCTTATCATGTCGTATTGTAATCTGGTTGGTCCGAACCTGGTCTGCGAATATGAATTGCCAGCCCTACCTTCTTGAGGGCAAGCATTGGTGTTTGAATGGTTCATGATTTTTCTTGGCCTTCCACGCATCTTTTGAATTTTCTTGAGGTGTGTATGGTTTTGAGAAATTGGGAGGTTAAGTTAAGTAAGTAAAGTAATGGTCCAAGTTTGTTCTACTCCAATGATGCCAGCTACCAAGATAGAAGATCACGGCGGCCGCCATGATAAAAGTTTTGGTTGCAAGAGTGAGCCTGCTCTATTGCCAGCAGATTGGCATCGTTTTCCGGCCTTCCAAGGTGTGCGATCTCCGCCATATGAAGATGTAGCAGAAACTACCATGATCTCTTTGGAGGGTTCTTTTCTACAAATGGTTCTGTGAAATTAGGAAGACTTTGTTATAATACAGAAGATGGTTGCAATTGGCCGCGCAAGTTAATCTAAAAGTTATTAAAATTTTATCTGTAAAAATAAAAATTGAAGACTTTTCACAAATCACAACTCATGAATTGATTATTTTCATGAACAATGCAAAAACAAAATGCACCTGAGAGTATCAAACACCGTGTTACATGTAAATGACAACCTCCGTGTCAGTGGTAGTCTATTGCATAACAGAAGGTAACTGATAACTCTATGGAATAGAGCTATTTAACATACTTTTAAGCTTGTTAATTATTGTTATTTCAAGATAATAGGTCTTAGTTTAAGTATTTTATATAATATTAGTTAGCTTGTTTTAGTTAAAGAATAGGTTAAAACAATGAGTTAATTCTAGTTTATTTTGGAATAGTTATTGTATTTAATTTTGATTTTTTTTCTATTTCTTGTTTTGTTTCAGTGGACTACGGTGTAAATGGAGTGAAGGCCCAGTGCAATAGAAGACTTATCATGGGTTATAGTTGAAAATCGTATCTTTGCTGCAAGCAATGTTGCAGCATGGACGCAGCAAAGTGATCTAGTGCAGAATTGGAATAAGAGCATGTGGACTCAACCTTACTTTACAGCTGGCCAAGATTCATTTATTCATTTAATGGTGCACGACAGCTGTGGGGGAAAGTTACCAAACTTGGGACCAAAAGAGGCACGTGGGAGCTAGGGCATCTGTGAGAGTTGGGAGATAAAAGAGGAAAGTTAACGACAAAGAACAAAAGAGCTGGTTTTTCTGAGGGAAAGCAGCCGCCAGAGAGAACGAAAAAAGTGAGAGCAAGGAGCAACAAGAGGGCGAGAGGAGCTTCCAAACTTGGCTGATTTCTCTTCTCTGTCTTGCTAGATTAATCTTTTTATATTCTCCTCATGGATTTGTTCATGGATTATTATTGGATTGTGGAACTTGATTTTTCGATCATGAACTAAATTGTTTAGCTAGGACCCTAATGGAACCAATGTTGTAGGAATGTTATGTTGATGTTGGATTTCTAGATATTATTCTGCTCTTGTTCATTTATGTGTGTGTTATGTTTATTTCTATTTGTTTGACTGGCCATCAACTATAGGAAATCAGATTTAGATTAATACCGGAAGGGTTAATTTAAGTTGGAAATAACATGAATGATGTAAGTTTAATATGCTTATCTAGGTTTATTGATTTATGAATGGTATAGGAATATATTGTTCATCTTGCATAACCCATAAGACCCAAGCATTAAAATTGCATTCTAAGAGCTGGATTCACATAGGAATATGTTGAAAAAGGTTTGAGGAATTAGCCATAATAATTCGGAAGATTTTTATGCATTAAAACGGAGGTTTGGTTAACAGGCGCAGAATATGCTATAGCATTCTAGTAGCATTCGTGTAGCAGACCTGCAACGGAGGTGAAATTAGGTGTCCTAGCTTGTTTAATCCATTGGTTTCCCAAACTCAATTGCATTCCCGTTCTTTTCATTAGTTTTTGTTGCTTTTGTTTTGTTTTGAATTGTTCCATAATTGTTAGTGAATTTCCTATTCAGCTTTATTTTATTTCATACCTTGTTTGGTGTTAAAATAGCTTTTACTTGATATTTTTGGTGATTTAATCCTCGAGAGACGATATCCGTATGATTGTGTACACTTTATTACTTGTACGACTCGTATACTTGCGAGTGTTCAAATTGAATAACAAGTTTTTGGCGCCGTTGCCGGGGATTGAAATCATTAAAATTAATTGTAAGAGTTATTTAGTTTTAGTTCTTGTTTCTGCATTTGCTTATTGGTTGAGTTTTTGTATTTTCAGGAGCTTGCTTTTTCTGCATGAATAACCAGCGGAACCAAGAGTTGCTGCCCTTGGACCCAGAAATTGAAAGAACATTTCTAGCAAGGAGAAGGGAGCAACAAGGTCGATTGGGTGTGGGAGAAATAGCAGAAAGAGTTGCTGTCAATATGGCTAATGATGGGCAGCAAGTGAATGTCAACAATCTAGCGCCTCAGCCAGTTTTGATGGATGACAGAGACAGAGCTATTCGAGACTACGCGGTACCTATTCTACATGGGCTCAATCCAGGCATTGTTAGGCCAGAAATACAGGCACCACAGTTTGAGCTTAAGCCAGTCATATTCCAAATGTTGCAGACCGTGGGCCAGTTCAGTGGTATGGCAACAGAGGATCCCCATTTGCATCTCCGGTTATTCATGGAAGTGAGTGATTCTTTCAAGCTACCAGGGGTGTCTGAGGAAGCATTGAGGCTGAAGTTGTTTCCTTATTCTTTGAGGGATAGAGCTAGAGCCTGGCTTAATTCGCTGCCACCGGATTCGATTGCAACATGGAATGTTTTGGCAGAAAAGTTCCTCATGAAGTACTTTCCTCCAACCAAGAATGCCAAGCTCAGAAACGACATCACAGCATTCCAACAATCGGAGGGAGAATCTTTGTATGAAGCATGGGAGAGATTCAAAGAATTGCTGCGAAAATGCCCTCATCATGGGATTCCCCATTGGATTCAGATGGAAACTTTCTATAATGGGCTCAATGGGCAAACACGTATAATTGTTGATGCGGCTGCCAATGGTGCTCTTTTGGCCAAATCGTACAATGAAGCTTATGAGATTTTAGAGAGGATGGCCACCAATAATTATCAGTGGCCCACCGAGAGACTCAATGCGCGAAAGGCTGCAGGAATTCATGAAGTGGATGCTATTACAGCATTCTCTGCTCAAGTGTCGAGTTTGACGAATATGATCAAGACTATGAACATGTCGGCTGGAGTTAATTCGGTACAATCGGTTGGCGTCAATTGTGTTTATTGTGGAGAGGGACATTTGTATGATGATTGCCCCTCTAATCCAGCCTCTGCTTGCTATGTGGGTAATTTCAACAGGAACAATCATTATGCAGCGCCGTACAATCAAGGGTTGAGACAACACCCAAACTTTTCATGGAGCAATCAAGGGGCCAGTTCTAGTGGAGCAAATGCTTATCATCGACCTTCTCACCCTCCGGGTTTTCCATCTCAGCAACTAAGAACTCAAGCTATGGACTCATCTAGCTCTTTGGAGAATTTGATCAAGGAGTATATAGCAAAGAATGACGCTAGAGTTCAGAGTCATGATGCAACATTGAGGAGCTTGGAGAATCAGATTGGGTAGATTGCAAACGCCTTGAATGTTAGGCCACAAGGCTCCCTACCAAGTAATACAGAAGATCCAAGGAGGGAAGGAAAAGAACATTGTAAGGCAATCTTATTAAGGAATGGAAGGGAGATCGAGCGAAGTGAAAAGCCAAGAGCTGTGCAGAAAGAGCCCACTTCAATCCAAGGACAAGATGAGCAGCATCAACAAGAAGAAATTCTGGTGAAGAATCAACTATCGAACTCTGCTGCAGAAAATGCTACAGCATTTACGCAGCATTCTGGAGCAGCAGAAAGCAGTGAAATCAGGCCTCCTCCACCATTTCCTCAGCGGTTTCAAAAGCAGCAAAAGGATGGTCAATTTCGTAAATTTCTGGATGTCTTGAAACAGCTACACATCAACATACCTGTTGTTGAAGCCTTGGAGCAAATGCCTCATTATGCCAAGTTCATGAAAGACTTGCTCACTAAGAAGCGTCGACTTGGGGAATTTGAGACTGTAGCTTTGACAGAAGAATGCAGTGCCATTTTGCAGAACAAACTCCCTCCTAAGTTGAAGGATCCGGGGAGTTTCACAATCCCATGTTCAATCGGAACCCACTACTTTGGTAAGGCATTGTGTGACTTGGGAGCAAGTATTAATTTGATGCCGATGTCCATCTTCAAGAAGTTGGAAATAGGAGAAGCTCGGCCCACTACAGTATCTTTGCAGCTTGCGGATAGATCTATTGCTCTTCCTGAAGGAAAGATTGAGGATGTTCTTGTAAAGGTCGATAAATTCATTTTTCCTGCTGATTTCATCATCCTTGATTATGAGGCGGATCGAGAAGTGCCAATCATCTTGGGAAGGCCATTTCTTGCTACAGGCCGCACCTTGATTGATGTGCAAAAAGGCGAGTTAACTATGAGGGTGCAAGACGAGCAGGTGACTTTTAATGTGTTCAAGGCGATGAAGTTTCCTAATGAGATGGAGGAGTGCTCTGCTGTATCTGTCATTGATTCCTTAGTGGCTGAAGAGCTTGAAACTAGTGACCATTGGGAGTTGATGCAACTCCCCTCATCCTTAGAATCAGTTGAAGTTGAAAATGAAGTTGTTGAGCAGCTAGCTTGGTTAGACGTCAATACCATTATGCCTAGACCTCAAAGGAAGTTTGAGTCGCTGGATTTGTCGAACCGTGAACACCAACCACCCAAGTCATCAAGAGAAGAGCCACCAGTCCTAGAATTGAAGCCTTTACCAACTCACCTAAAATATGCATATCTAGGAGAATCTTCAACTCTTCCGGTGATCATTTCGGCTGAGTTGACAGCAGATCAGGAGGAGAGGTTGCTTGACATTTTGAGAGAATTCCAAGGCGCCATCGGGTGGACAGTAGCAGATATAAAGGGTATAAGTCCCTCATTTTGTATGCACAAGATTCTCTTGGAGGATGATAGGCAAGGTTCCATAGAGGGTCAGAGAAGAATGAATCCAATCATGAAGGAGGTTGTCAAGAAGGAGATCATTAAGTGGTTGGATGCTGGGATAATATACCCAATTTCTGATAGTTCTTGGGTAAGCCCCGTTCAGTGTGTTCCTAAGAAAGGGGGAATTACTGTTGTGGAGAACGACAACAACGAATTGATTCCTACAAGGACAGTAACGGGTTGGCGGATTTGCATGGATTACAGGAAGCTTAACAAAGCCACACGGAAGGATCACTTCCCGCTCCCATTCATTGATCAGATGCTAGATAGATTGGCAGGGAAGGAATTCTATTGCTTCTTGGACGGATATTCAGGTTATAACCAGATTGCCATAGCCCCGGAGGACCAGCACAAGACAACCTTCACTTGTCCATTCGGTACATTTGCCTTCCGAAGGATGCCATTTGGCCTGTGCAACGCACCTGCAACTTTTCAGCGGTGTATGATGGCGATTTTCACTGATATGGTAGAGCAATATGTGGAGGTGTTCATGGATGGTTTTTCTGTTTTTGGAGAAAACTTTGAAGATTGCCTCACCAACTTGGCAAGGGTATTGAAGCGCTGTGAAGAGACCAATTTGGTTCTCAATTGGGAAAGTGTCACTTTATGGTCAATGAGGGCATAGTGTTGGGACACAGAGTTTCGAGAAATGGCCTTGAAGTTGACAAAGCAAAGATTGCCATAATTGAGAAGCTGCCGCCACCATCAAATGTAAAGGGATTCGGAGATTTCTTGGACACGCGGGTTTCTACCGAGATTTATCAAAGATTTCTCCAAGATTTCTAAGCCTCTTTGCAGCCTATTAGAGAAAGACAGCCATTTCATCTTTGACGAAGCGTGTTTGTCAGCCTTTTCAGAGTTAAAACGGAAGCTCATCTCAGCGCCAATCATTGTAGCACCGGATTGGTCATTACCGTTTGAAGTTATGTGTGACGCAAGCGATTGGGCTGTGGGGGCTGTTTTAGGGCAGCGCAAAAGCAGGGTTTTTCATCCCATTTACTATGCTAACAAGACTCTTTCTGGAGCCCAACTGAACTACACAGTAACAGAGAAGGAGTTGTTGGCTGTTGTCTATGCCTTTGACAAATTTCGAGCTTATCTGATAGGAGCAAGGGTCACGGTTTTCACAGACCATTCAGCCATCAAATACTTGATAGAGAAGAAGGATGCTAAGCCAAGGTTAATTAGATGGGTGCTTTTGCTTCAAGAATTCGACCTGGAGATCAAGGATAGGAAGGCACGAGAATCAAGTGGCTGACCATTTATCTCGGTTGGAGAAA
>CM046365.1:22260968-22318826 GCA_025413025.1 Ficus hispida
TATAACTCATTAGTGGTTTGATTAAATTGAATCTTCAATAACATCGGGTTTAACTCATAGAGGCATTATTGTAATTTTGCTAATAATTAATGATAGACACACACGTATATATACACACACAGAAAATAATGTCTAAAACTCAGATCGAGGAGATAGATAAAGAGTTAATTTTGAGTGCTATGATTGCATGAGTAAAGACAAAGACGAGGCATTTACCAAAAAAAAAAAAAACTAAAAGACAAAGACGAGGCCGTATGAGCCATGAGAGGAACATAGCAAAAGCGTCCTTTTTTTAAAACCTTTATTAAAAAAAGAATATAATAAAGCGTGAAATACAAGGTTTTCTATTTCATTGAATTGACGTGGTAAAAATGACAAAGACGTATGTCTAATTCCATGTGAATATTATTGTAACAAAGAATGGTTCTGATTTCTGAAGGTATAAATGTCGTTCATTACTCCTGAATCCTGAAACTAGTGTAGCTGATCGATCAAATCAAATCATATATATATATGTGTGTGTGTGTGTGTGTGTGTGTGTTTGTCATGTGTACCGTTTTCTCTAAATTTTAAGTCTTGTAAGTTAGCGAATATACTTACATAAATATGTATGTGTATATATGTGTGTGTGTGTGTGTGTGTGTGTGTGTGTGTGTATGCAAATATTAAGGACATGATAAAGATACATTCATTGCTTCTTTTTTTTTTTTTTTTTTTTGCCTTTGGGGGATCTCTTTTTTCGTTCTTTTTTACAAGCTCGAAAACAGTGAAAATTCTCTCTCTCTCTCTGCAGAAACGGTGAAAGTAGTCTTGTGGATTCATCAGCTTACTTGTCGTTTGTATCAGGTGAATTTGTAGTTGACTACATCATGCCATGTGCATGGACGAAGCCAAAAGAAAAAAAAATTTCCAGGGGAACTTGAGTTGATTTAGAGAGGGGGAAAAAAAAAAAAATCAAGGATACCAGCGTGCTAACAGGTCATGGGTTAAAAGTGGGCTTATTTTGGTGGCTCATCCTCCTTACAGACGAGTTTGGTTTAAGGTGATCCAGCGGCCTTCAAAAGAAAATATGATAAAAGAATACATGATATAGGGTTATAATCTGAGTGATCCAACATCCTCTCATCTTCTAACTTTTTTAAATTTCAGCAAAAAAAAAAAAAAAAAAAAATCAAAGAAGTGAATAAAAATTATAAGAGGACTCAAAAAGAAGAAACATGGATAGATAAATCTTTTTAAAGGATTCTAAACGAGTATTTCCCAAGAGTTGCAGCCCCTGAGCTCAAGTTAGCTTCGTACAATACAAAATATGTAAACAAATCATAAGATGCATTGTTCTAAGGTGTTTAATTTCTACAATAAGGTTTTTCTATCGATAGTGTATATGCTTCAAGATTTTTAATTTCAAGTAAATCAAAATAAAAAGTATATAAATATAATAAAATCTAATACAAACTTAAGGGTTGTAAACGAAGCCCAAAAATGTGGAAATTTCAATCTTTTTTTCTTAAGCCCCCCTTGAGAATTACTACTACTCTCTGCACTGACTTTGGTAAAATGAAAAGGGGTTGATCGTGACCTAGAATTAAAAAATTAATCATTTACTTATCTAATGTATGATTATTATATATGATTGCATAATGACCAGGCGGTTGTTAAACACTAAAAGAATTCAAACAAAGCCTAATGAAGCTCAAGAGAGAGAGAAAGAGAATTTAAAAAACAATATTTATGGGAGAGACAAACAATTTTCTATTCTATATTATATCTATATACATATATATGTATATAAATATATATGTATATAAATATAAATAAATAAATATATATATATATATATAAACCCTTTAGGCTTAATGTTTCCACATATCTATCTTGATGCAACATCTCATAATTCCATGCTATTTTTATATATACAATTTTGTAGAAAGAATAACTGTAGTATAAGACAAGAACCAATGGTTTCCAAGCACCATATAAATACAGAGTTAAATACATATTTTTATTTAATATAAAACGAGTTGATAATTTGTCTTTTTGGGGAAGAGGTCTAAGTTGTCTTATGCTGTGGCATCGCATGGCACAAGGCACCAAGTTGATCTCTCATTAGAGATATCGTTCATTGGAAATGAATGGTAGCCATCAAACTCTAAACTCAATGAAACGAATCCCAAGATTAATTATCCATTATAATACTAATTATCTACCAAAAAATTTATTAAAATACTTAATTGGGTTTTGTCTTAAAATGCATTTCATGAGTAGAGATTCGACAAAATTTTGGCCGGCTAAGACAGCTTATTTAACCTACTCTTTATAACGCTCTGCTCAACTTAATCATAAATCAACAAGTTTGCTAGTCGGACCATTACACATAATCACTAATATTGTAACACATGAAGAAATTGAGCGGTGGATATATAGCGATTTATAAGTAAAAGGACAAATTAGCTTAGTTCTGATCATGAAACTATAGCTCCATGTGTATCACAATATATAATTGTTGATAATCTTGAGTTGATTTCGAAAGATGACAATATTTTGAATTATGTAGTAGTAATAGAAAAATTATCAGGAGCCACACATATTTGGAAATATGATTAGACGGCCTTCTCTGCCGTACTATTGAACATACATATAAATATATATATATATGTATATATATATGCATATATAAAAAGGTTATATACATGAGGGCTTTTTACCATCTCCTTTTTGTGCATATATCTCAACTTCTAAGCATAAAATAATATTATGAAGTTTAGCGTTTGATGGGTTCTTAATGGATATCAATTGGGATACATTATTATTATTATTTTATGTTAATTGTTTAATCCTCCCATCATTTATATATTAAAATAAACATAAAACAATATTCACGCGAATTTTAGGTGCACGTTAACTTTGTTACTAACTGATCAGCTGTAATTTGCCATGGTCGTGTATTAGGATATTCAATGGATTACGATTACTAATTAAGATTAGATGGCAATAACTAACAGAGGGACCAAGAGAGAGAGAGAGAGAGAGATTAGAATTCGTACCATGCAGAGATGGACATATACATATATTAAAGAAAAAAGTTTCAAAATTTGACCAAAGTACATAAATGAGTTACAACACTACTAGCTAGGGTGTTATATGTAGTAGACACTTACGTAAACAAAATTTACTGTGATGAGTCTTCCAAAAAAAAAAAATCACATGTATGCCACCACTAGACAACAGATATTTGAAAAGAAATCATTCAAGAATCTCTATCTCGAAACTGCAAAATTGAAATATATATGTATATTTATATATATACTAGTTTTTCTTTTGTCATTTTATTATCCATTTCGAATATCTTTTCACTACTCTATTTTTGTCTTCTTTTGGCAGATTCATGTGTCCGGCTAACTATGTTCTACAGAACCTCACCTCCTCTAGTTTTTATATATAAATACGTTGCTCAACTGGCAGATCAACTAGCTCCCAACCAAATTCTCTCAACTCTCTCCTTGCAACAAAATAAAAAATAAAAAAATCTCAAACTCTCTCTCTCTCTCTCTCTCTCTCTCAAATATTATACAAACATAGTTAAAAAGCTATAATTTCCATGAAGAGAGATTTCCAGCACCCAAACTCCCATCTACAACAGATTAAAACCCTAGCTTCTTAAAATCCCATCCACCAATATCAAGAAGACGCGTGTCAAACACCAAAAAACAACAAATCTCTCCCTCTTCATCATCTCCTTTCTCTTTCTCTCTTGAACTTTCAGATCTTGATCCACATGCACGTCGTCTTCAAATCACCAACAAAACCCTATTTTTTTTTTCCCTAATTTGATCAGTTAACCTGCCTCCAGCCATGAAAGCCGAATTAAGAGGCAGCACAACGTCCTTAATTTCCCACCAAAACCCTAATAATATCTTCAACAGTACTAGTAGTAGTAGTCGCAGTAGTCCTCATGATCATCAAGCGTCTCTAGCCGGAGCGCTCAACGGGTGTACTCAGCTCGGAAGCCTCGACGGCGGGTGTATAGAGAAGCTTCTGCTTCACTGCGCAAGCGCCCTAGAGAGAAACGACGTCACTTTGGCCCAACAAGTCATGTGGGTGCTCAACAACGTGGCTTCCTCCGTCGGAGACCCCAACCAAAGGCTCACTTCTTGGTTTCTAAGGGCACTAATCTCGAGGGCTTCCAAGGTTTGCCCCACGGCGATGAACAGCTTGAACGGAAACGGTGTCATTCGGAGGAGGTTGATGTCGGTGACCGAGTTGGCCGGGTACGTTGACCTAATTCCTTGGCACCGGTTTGGATATTGTGCTTCCAATAGTGCTATCTTCAAGGCCGTTCAAGGGTTTCAGAAAGTTCATGTGTTAGATTTTAGCATAACGCATTGTATGCAATGGCCAACATTGATCGACGCCCTGGCGAAAAGGCCCGAAGGCCCTCCTTCGCTTCGAATCACCGTCCCGTCTTTCAGGCCTCAAGTTCCTCCTTTGCTCAACGTGTCCTGTGAAGAAGTTGGTCTCCGTTTGGGGTATTTCTCCAAGTTTAGAGAAGTCCCTTTTGAATTCAACGTGATTGGAAACTCCTCTAGTGAATCAATTACTAGTACTAGTGAAGATTCCTACAAGTTTCAATTTGAATTGCTTTTGAGTCAACTAAACCCTTGTTCACTAAACCTCCAAGATGATGAGGCTTTGGTTGTGAATTTCCAAAATTGGCTACGATATTTGCCCGATGAGCGGATCGGAGGTGATGCTGCTTCTCGCAAAGATGCTTATGATATTAACTCTTTTCGCGACAGTTTCCTCAACATGATTAGTGGCCTTAATCCAAGAATCGTAGTGGTGGTCGACGAGGACTCGGATCTGAACGCTACAAGCCTCACGTCGAGGATGGCGACATGTTTCAACTATCTCTGGATACCCTTTGACGCATTGGAGACTTTCATGCCCAAAGACAGCTGCCAAAGGCTCGAATACGAATCCGACATCGGTCACAAGATCGAAAACATCATAGGGTTTGAAGGGCTCCAAAGGATAGAGAGATTAGACTCCGGCAACACGGTGTCGCGGCGGATGAGGAACGCCGGATTCTTTAGCATTCCGTTTTGTGAAGAAACCGTTAAGGAAGTGAAGGGATTGCTAGATGAACATGCAAGTGGGTGGGGCATGAAGAGGGAAGAAGATATGTTGGTGCTCACATGGAAGGGTCACAACTCAGTCTTTGCCACAGCTTGGGTCGCCAACAACAATAATATTGGATTGGATTTGGAGGATTAAATTGGTGTGGCCTAAAGTGTCCTAAAACAAAAAATAGGTAACAAAACGTGGGTTATTGGACCTACCATGAGCTGGGGGTTTCTTGGGATTTTCCTCAAAGTGGTCCATGAAGATCAGGCAAGTGACAAAAGAAACACGTTTTGCCTTCTTGGTTTAATATTTTGTTTAACTCGTTTTCTTATTGCAAAAAAAGGCTGTAAAAATTAGGGACGAGGCCAAAAAAAAAAAAAAGAAAAAAGAAAAGAAAAGAAAAAGAGAAGGGCAGTTTTCATATTGTAACATACTCTTCATTTTGTGTTCGATATTATTATTGATCATTTTAATCACTACCTATGTATGATGATGAAGATGATCACATGATGAAATGCGCAAGAGAAAAGAAATGTACTACAATATGTTTTGTCTTTTCTATGAGACGAATTGAGCCTCCGGCATATGTATTTTGCCTTCTGAATCAACAGTAGTACTATATATATGTGTGTGTGTGTGTGTGTGTGTATAGACGCCCTTTTGTTTTAAATTTCCCGGCGTTTTCTGAGGTATCAGCACCTTAAGGAGATTCTTAGTTATTGGAAAGGGTAACTTGACTAGTCATTTGTAATAATTGTCATAGTATTCCTGGAAAAAATGTCTATTTAAGGTAATTTTTATAAGAAGTAATGTTGGATGAATGGTATAGAACTGGAAGAATATAAATAAGTGTAATTATTTTCTTATTAATTATACGAAAGGTACACCTTGCTTTATTTTATTAATTTATTTTTAACCCTGTTCCTTCTTATTTGAAATGCATCCACATTTTACTTACCTCTCTCTTGTGAAAGGAGAATAAAAAAATTTTTTAAAAAAATTCTCCGACCTGCCGGATTCGAATCAGCGACCTAAGGATATCCTACGGGCGTTACCCACTACAGTCCTCCGCTCTACCAACTGAGCTAAGGTCGGAATGCCTGTGAATGCGTTAAAAAATAAATATATGGTGGATATCTAATCCAAGTACAATATAAATATTATTTTTAGATTAGTAACTTCCTTGTGTCCTTCCCACACCTTGTTTGAGTAGTAACAAAATGTCCTTAGTGAATATATATGTTAGGTAATAAATAATGTTATAGTCATGAATTTTAATCCTAAATTTTTAATATTAGTTTATATGGTTGTGAGATGTATAAAGATTGTTAGGTCAATAAAAATTAAGAGAATATACCCAATTAGTTTAAACAAAAAAACTTGTCATCATGTAAGTTGGTAGCCTTAATTATTATATGCAGCATGCTTTTTTTTTTTAATTTTTTTTTATATAGAAAGCAATGTGTAAGTTTTTTGTCCAATTTGCCCGAATTTTGTTCTAAAATTTTGGAAAATTAAGGCCTAATAGAGGATTGGGTGTAAAATTTAACTAATGTCAAAATGAAAGTTATATTTCTTAAACTTTAGTTAAAATCAAATTTTAGATTTTTAATAAAGTACGACAATATGAAAGCCGAATCTACAATTTGCTAAATAAATCATAACTTGACACGTCTGTATTAGGCACATCCTAGAGTTAGAACTTGAGGCCATCCTTATATCTTGTGCCACTTTTCTGTTATTTTTATAATGAGTTCAAATGAAATAATTAAAAAAAAAAAAAAAAAAAGGTGAAACATGCCACTTGGCTTCACGAATTACGTTCATGCCATGCAAATTCTTGAAAATCATGTTAGTTTACCCAAGTCACGTCTTTGTGGCAAATAGAGATTTGTTGGAGTAGTGTATGTGGTAAAATATTGCAGCCTCAATTTGTTTTATGTAAAGACAAAGCTTGAACTAAACAATTAAATTCTTGAAATCAGATCAAAACATATATATGAGTGAACTTGATTGAGATTTCACAGGGCTTCGAACAAATTTTTTTTCCCCCCAGTTTTCTGTTTTTATTTTCTTCATTTATTAATCTCAATAATGATTAATGTCCTATTTTCGAATTCAAAACGTGGTGGGGAGGGTAATAATTCTTGGCCGTGAGGTAGTCCCTCGAGTGAAGAGCAAATATAAATAAAGGTGGAAATTATTAATAGCGTAAAATTGATTTTCACAAGTGAGCTAGACCTTGGTCTGCTGCGCATCAACCGTTTGTGTCTTGTCATCTTCCAAAACCCATAACCACTTGAATAAAATAAATAAATAAATAAATAAGAGAAAAAGGTAAAATTTAAGGGGAATTTTGAAGAATGTCCTAAATTTGACACCACCTTCTAATTTTGTCATTCATAAGGATAAAATTGATAATTTTATTATTTCATAATATTTAATTAAATAATTAAATAAAAAATAGTAAATAGACAAAAATACTCATATCTCTTTATTTTATTTTATTTTTTATTTATTCGAATATTTTTTTTATGTATCTCCGACCTCGTTTACCTACTAATCGTTGGTCTGTCTTCGGTCACTGGTTGGTCTCTAGTTGCCGGTCATTGGAAATTTTATTTTCAAATTTCAGCAAAAATGACTAGATGTATCTTGCTTCGCTCACTGGTTGTCAAAATTTTTTTTTTTCATATTTCAACAAAAGATGATCAGATATATCCAACTCTGTCATCCGTGTCGATGTTGGTCGTCTGAGAGGTTCTATTAGAATCCAAAAAGGATTTGGACAGAATATATATTTTTTAGATTTCAACAAAGATGGCTGGATATATCCGCTACGATAATGAGAGAGATTCTATTAGAATTCAAAATGGATTCTACCAGAATCCAAGAAGACAAAGTGGATTCTTGATTAAATGCAAAACATGCAAAAAAAGATTCTGATAGATTGTAAAACAGTCGAATTCTTATAGAATACAAAACGGAGTCTATCAGAATGTAAAATGGATTCTATCAGAGCGCAAAACGGGTTCTACAAGAATCCGACAAGGCAAAATACATTTTGATAGAATGCAAAACGGATTCTAACAGAATGCAAAATAAATTCTCATAAAATCCAATAAGGCAAAATGGATTCAGAAAGAGTGTAAAACAGGAAAAATAGATTCTGATAAAATGTAAAATGATTGGATTCTAATAGAATACAAAACAGATTATATCAGAATACAAAATAGATTCTACCAGAATCGAAAAAAGCAAAATGTATTTTGATAGAATCCAAAATAGATTCTCATAGTATTTTTTTCGCACATCTGATTGAAACACAAAATTATTAAGGCTTTATTTTCACCCTACAATACCAAAAACTTTCCCGGCAAACAAACGGAAACAAGAAAACCGACAAACAAATCGACAAAAAAACAAACCAAGCCAATAAGAATAAATTTTTTCGGCAAACAAACCACCGAAAACCAAAGTTCACAACACTAAAATCATTAAATTCATTGTGCCTTTTGTTACACTTGGTTCTGTATCAAAGAGGTGGTCTGCACCTAATTGGCATCTTGATTGGATTGTGACCCATGATCCTAATAGAATGCTTAAAAAACTAGGGTCATCTTTCTCTTTAAATCCCTTCGACTTTTTATGTAATCATATACATGTATATATATATATATATATGCATACGTATAAGTGTGAGTGAGTGTGTGCATATAATATATATAATATACAACACTGAACAAAGAATACAGCTCATCGAATCAAGCTAACAAAGTGAAAAACGAAAGAAATTTAAATCGATTTTCAAAGCAGAAACTTCAAAATACTTTTCTCTATATATAAGTTTTGCATTTTATCAGAATCCATTTTGCATTTTATCAGAATCCGTTTTGTTTTCTCAGATTCTGGTAGAATCCTTTTTGTATTATTATAGCCATTTTGTATTATGTAGAATCCATTTTGCATTCTACTAAAATCCATTTTGCCTTATCAAATTATGATACAATCTAATACCGTTTTGGAATATAATAGAATTAATTTTGTATTCTATCAGAACTAGTTTTACATTCTATAAGAATTCATTTTGCATTCTATCGGTGACCGGCCAGCGACCGATGACTAGTGATCTGTCGGAGACTGTGACTAGAGACCGGCCGACGAACGAAGTCTGAAATATATAAAAACTATTCCAATAAATAAAAAAAAGAGAAGAAAATGAAAAGATAAGAGTATTTTTATCTATTTAGTATTTGTTTATTTAATTACTTAATTAAATATTATGAAATAGTAAAATTATCAACTTTATTCTTATAGAAGGTAAAATTATAACGAGCTGTCAAATTTATGACTATTTCCCAAATTTTCTCAAAATTTAAGCTCTAAAATAACTCTTGGTGGCAAATCAATCTCACAAATTGGCTAGCCATTGTATAAACCAATTGGGCTAATGGGCCGAGTCATTCCCACATAAGACCAACACATAGCAAAAACACACACATCTATAACCATCCATCGCTTTCAACACCATCAATGAGTTGATCATACAATGATGATGATGTAGTTTTTTTTTTTTCCTTTTTCTTTTTACAATTTTTCTTTTGAGATGTCTTCATGTTCGATCCTGACTATCTCAATTTTATAGGTTTTCTATACATTGTTAGACTACATGGTGATTTATATCCAACTGAGCTTATCATTCAAGTAAAATTAGATCAGGTGATCTCTTTTTTGATTCATTTGTATGTATTATAATTTTTTTATATGTACAGTGACGATAAAGGATAAGATAGCACTAGCGATTTCTTTTGTGATTAGCAATAATAAATTAAAAAAAAAAAAAAAAAACTTCTATCAGCCAATTCTTTAACTACAAGAAATTTCAAGTTGAACAACTATATTTTTAGTCACAGAATATTCAAATTTAGTTGCAAAAAACTTTTCGTGACTACATATAATTAGTTGCACCTTGATCACTAAATGTCATAGGATGTCTTTAGCAACTAAAAATTTGTGGTTGCTAAATAATCTGCTTTTAGTAATCAAAAATTTAGTTGCAGAAGAGTTTCCACTTAGTCATGATAAAACTTGACGGGTACTAAATTTACTTTTGCCGACTACATAAAAACTTATTGGCAACTAATAGTTAGTTACTATTATATAAATTCTTACGTATTTTGTAATTGATAAATTGATCACTAAAAGATTCAATTTAGTGACTAATGATTAGTCACTAAATTCTTTAATTTTAATTTCATACTGTCCAAGTCACGGAGTAATTTCTTCATAAACTTTTAGCAACTAATTGGTAGTAGCTAAGTCTGTTTGCAAACTCTAAAAATCAAATTTTAGTCGTCATTTTATGAAAGTTCAAGACTTTTGCATTCACGAACAAAATCACAATCATTAAAATCAAATGACTTCCATTAATTCTAAGTAACTAAATTTGTAGCTCCCGAAAGAGATTCATTTTTCTTGATTTAAAAATTATAATATCAATCTAGAGAGAAAAAAAAAAAAAAAAAACACACACACACACACCACACACACACACACACACACAAACTAACATACACAGACGATTAGTAAATCAAATGTCTAAACATATGATTTTGTAAAGTTAAAAACATAAATTTTGTGCAAGAAAACATCAAACCAGAATAAAAATACAAATAAGTATCAAACATTTGGTACATATATAATAGGTAGTGCAGCGTGCAAGGACTGTTGCGACGAAAACTTGATCAGGTAATGTCAACTCGAGACTGTCTGTTTTCTTTGGAAGTGGAGTGTAACTGTAAGCAACAAAGAAACACCAAAACATCCCCCAGCTTCTGTAGCAGCCATCAACTTCATTTTCTACAAGGAAAAACATGTAAATAGATTCAGAAAAGAAATGAGAAAAATAACATGATGCATAATTGAAGTACAATTAAAATCTTCCCTCATAATTGGAACCTATAAAAAGTTATTTAAAAAAAGAAAAGAGAAAAAGAAAATACGGAGGAAACCTTATTCACATCAACAACCTGACAAACTATTATCCAAGAAGATGGCGACGGTGGTTACGATCTGTGGTACGATATCGGAATTGATATCTTTGTTGGGATAAGCTCCGCGTACAAAGTCGCCTCTGAATAGACTTAGAGAAACAGGGGAGAAAGAGAGAAGAATATGTGGCGACTATATAAACACGCGGAGGAAAAGAGGAAGATAGAACTTACTGAGACATCCCTATGATTCTCCGCTGTCGTAAATCTTTAAAAAAAAAAAATGTAACATGTACTAAAGAAGAAAAGGAAGCAAGAAAAATCAAGACGAAGACAGACGAAGACAGAGTTTACCTCGGTACGGAAGGAAGATGACTGTGAAATATTTGAAATATATAGGAGAACGTAAGAACTTGATCAGAAGTTCCTTTAAAAAAAAAAAAAAAAAGAAGAAACTTTCAGAAGTTGAGAGAGAGATTTCGAATACTGTGAGTTTGAAGTTGACGAAGTGGAAGTGTCCAGTTTTAACTTTCAAATTTCCAAAAATTAAGAGGCAAAAAGAACCGCCATTTTTTTGTTAACCTTTCCCCTCCAAAAATTTGTCGGTTTCTTTTCCAATATATGATGTGAGATATATTTTCACTTTCAAACTTGCCTTTTTTTCAGTGGAAGGTTTCAAAATTCAAACTTACTACTACCGGTATGATAAATCTAACAAAGATGATTAATATATGTTTTACTTTCAAACTTTTTGTTTTTTTTTTTATAATTATTTTTATGGGAAATAATGTTTCAAACTATATCGGTATGACAAATAAATACACTATAATATTATTCAAAAATAAAAAATAAAATAGAATATAAATGAGATTTTCTGGGGAAAATATAATGTAAATCATAATACGTTCATAGAAATAATAATAATGGCACATCTACACACGTATACTACTTATCTCTTAATAGAGTATGATGAATAGTATGAATCAACTTTTTTTTATTTTTTTTAATTTGAGATGGAGTTTTGAGCTCTAATTTGATGGAATTTAATTAAAATTATCATTAAATTATGTCTATTAAACATGAGAGTAGTGCAGTTTGAGTGGTTATTATATATATATATATCTATTTTAATAAATAAATATAATATAAATCAGTAGGTGTACCAGGACATTCTAATTAGATTGGTATCGCTTTAGTATCCTCATCACTTTTATATCACTCTAATTTATTAATAATTAAAAGAAAATTACAAAAGAGTTATTAAGAATGGGAAATAAGACTTCGAAGCAAAGAAACAACTAGACTAATAAACATAGTGAACATAATAGCCGGAGGCAATCGCATAGGATAAACACTAAACTCTCTCATTGAGAGTGGCATTCAAATAAGTCTCATTAAAAACTCTCAAGGTCCAAAGGGAAATATCTTAGAGGAAAAAAGAGTATATATTTACCAAATGTTTGGCTAGATACAAAGCAAATGGGCATTCCCATAAAAAAAAATTCAATTTCATCATGTAACTAATTGTAAAATCTATAGCAAGGAAGGCTAGCTAGATCTTTCGCTACTGCAGCATGACAAAAGGAAGGAGCATTAAACCACCATGTAGATTGTATCATATAAACTGCCTGAGTCATTCACTTATGCACAACATGATTCCCTTATCTAAAAATGTATGATACATGACAAGCAATTATATCCAGATAATTAATTGTACAGTTCCAGCGAGCCAGTAAATGTCATGGGACCATTCTACATTTTTAATTGAGAAGACTAGCCACATATATTGGATCACACTTGAACCAGAAGTTGTTACATTTATATTAATTAGCAAACTCGATGTCACAAATAACCCCCATAAGCTCAGCTTCATAAGCGTACAAAACTCTTCAATTACTGGAATTGAGAAGCAACATTTACAAAATCCTCAGTACGTACAGAAAATTCCTCCACAACTTATCATTCTAGAAGATCCATTTACAACACCACCTGTATTAAGGCCTCGTTTAGGGGAATAACTGACATCTGGATCCAAAACTCTTAATTTTGTATCAAACTTTCACTTTATTACATTTTCAAAAAAACTCAAACTTTAAAAATACATAACTTTTTTATTTAAATCAAAAAAAGATAATTCTTATATTAAAATGATCGTTCAATTTAAATCTTAATTCTTGATAAATTTTGACAACTGAAATAATTTGGTTCATTTATAAAAAAAAAAAATCAAAGATTACATTTTTTTTTTAATTTTTAGGACTTCCGATATCTAAATTCTTTTTCCTTCTAATAATGATATACATACAACAATGTATTTACAAGTTTCTAAAAATAAATACAAAAATGAATTTAATATATAAAAATGTGTAGTGTTAGAGACATCAACTGTGATTTAAATTTTTTAAATACCAACTTACGTATCATATTTTGATTAGTTGATAAAATTAATTAAAGTGTCAATACTTTTAAATACTTACCAATAAAAGAACAACAACTAATATGCTATATTTTGGTAATCAAAAGTTGGGATTAGAGTTGGTATTCTTAACATTTTTCATATAAAAATGGCAAATGCATGTCTCCAATAGAAACAAAGTTTGATACATGCACAACCATATAACCCGTCTCCTCCCGCAGATCAAAACTTCCAAAGGGAAGGCCGAGACAATGACACACGCACTAGAAAATGCCTTACCACCGACAACAACTAATGCTATTCACAGCTACAACCCAAGGAACCTCTTCTTTTACAGATGACACGAACCATACTCCTAAGCTCAGCATCTAACGATGTATTTGTAAATGAAATTTGAAGGCTAGAGGCCCGGAGGTGCGCCGAATCTTCGGCCTAGAAGACTTTTCTTTATCTCCCTTGCCCACTCTTTTTGTTTCCTAGGGCCTGCACTTTTTTTTTGTTTTTCGGAAAATGTACTATTTTCATATTAAATAAAATATTAAAAATTAAAAGAAATAACATTGATGATTGTATATATAATTTAACAATAATTTCATACATAATAACTTCAACTTGATGTGTAGAATTCAAATCCCCTAATCATATATTTTTTTTAAAGAATTACATAGCATAAAAGAGCTGCCGTAATTAAGTTTTGTTTTGTTCTTTATGTAGAAGAAAACAAATAAGAGAAAAAGTATCTAGATCGATCAATTGTTTAAACTAACATCTCCCCAGCGAAAAAAATGTTTACTTAAACATCTTTCAAATAATATATAAAATTAAAAAAAAACCTCTTTTTTTTTCTCTCTAAAAAAAAGTCTTTAAAAGAACAAACAAATAAACCTCTCTTTGAATTTACCATTAAAAGAATTAAAAATATGGATGCATGTTTCTCTTGACCGGCAAATACGGATAAGAAACAATTTGAAATTAAAATTTATTCAGGGGAAACGATTTTGAAATAATGATTAAAAGAAAACGTTTTATTTTAAATTTTTTATTCAATAACGAAAAAATCGTTACTAATATATATATATATATATATATTTTTTTTTTTTTGGGACATGGTATAGTCTCCTGAATCATATATATATCTTGTTGGTTGGATTGCAAATTATTATTTTTTTCTTTTATTATTTCATTTTCTTAGTGAGAATTCTATTTGGGTTCAAAATTTTCACTACTAATTTAAAATAAAAATAATAATTTCTCAAAAACTGGAAGATTAAGTTATTTTGTTTTAAATCTGAATTAGATTTTAAAAAAGGTTTAATATCCTAATTATCAAAGAAAAACAAATACTTGCTCCAAAAAGAGAAGCAAATACTCGTTTATATAAATTAAAAAAAAAAACTAATATTGATTGAAAACGTCAAATTAAGCCTTAAAAAGCATCAAATTAAATCAATCTCTCTCTCTCACTTGTAGAAAAATACCCCCGGACTTTTAAAATTATGTGTTAATGTTCTATTAAATATGTGAGTGAAGCACTAAGTTTTTTAGTGGAACATTAATCGGGAGAACGGATACTACCCTTTAAATTCGAGAAGTAAAGTGACACAAATGTTATAATTTAAGGGAATTTTGTTATTAATCTTGTACGAAATCTTATTTTTTATCCATTGATTTTCTTTGTAATCAATATATGAAAAAAAAAATTATATAGGTAGCCATGTGGTATAAAAAATTTTTGCCATATGGTACGACAAAAAGGTTAGTCATGTAAAAAATAACATAAATTTTAGTAAATGTTTTTGTGACTAAGCTTAGTCGCAACAAAGTAGATTTAGCGAGGAAAAAAGTGTAATCACTGAATGTGTAATTTTTTATAATATTTTACAACTAATATTTTAGTCACTAAAGTTATTAATTTTTACTAACTAAGTTTTGGTCATAAAATGTTACCTTCAACGACTATATTATTTTAATGGTAAAAACTTAGCACTCCCTCCATTATTAATTTTTGGAGCCACAATTTAATGACTAAATGTCCATTTAGTCACTAAATCAACCTTTTTATACTAAATAGTTAGTCGCAAATTGACTTGGTATCGAAAATAATGTATTTTTTGATCAAATATTTTTATGACCAACTTTAGTCATAAAATCGTACATTTAGTGACTATTAATAATATTTAGTCACTCAAATTTTAGTCTCTAAAGGTGCAATTTCTTGTAGTTTACAATTGCTAATGTTAATGAAATTCAAGTCTCCAATATTTGGGAAGAAAAAGTTCAATTGGAATTTAAGGAATATTAGGTAAGATCTTAATGCTGATTAATTGACAAAAAATAAATGTTTCAGATCGACAATATTTGAAAAGCTAGTTTGTTGAAAGCATATAATATAATTAACTACTGATATGAGTCCCCAATCTTTTTTGTAGGTCTCGTGCAAGATTTCCATCAATATCTTTGTTGGAAAAATGGTTTTTAAACTATTTTGAGATACAAATTTGAGTGGGACCCACTTAGTAAAATTAACGAGTTTTGGTGGATTTGCTTTCTCCGTCGTGAGGAGATCAAAATCATATATTTATATACTCAAAATGGTATTTGGATGAATGAGAAATTGATGCTCAAAATATGCTCATTGCAATAGAATTTTGTTAGAAAGTTGCTTATATATGTGGAGTCCCACATTGCTTAGGTATGAAAGCTTGATGGACTTTATAAGGATTTGCACATTTGGACTTAGGTAAGATTGTGAACCTAAGATGCTTTCTTGTGTAGGGGGATGCAAATCATAGCACTGGTGGGTTAGGGGTCTAATGTGTGTGCTCGCATGATGTGGGCGATGTAAATGTTAGTTCGTTATGTTTGCACTTGTGTGGGTTTTGTTTTGCAAAATTTTTTTCCAAATTTTATTTTATTTTATTTTTCAGAATATAAACAGTCATATGTTCATATTCTAGATGATTGGTCATATTAGTAGATGATTAATTCAAAAATTAAATCCAAATTGAATTTCGGTTTTGTAATACCCCATCCTTGAGCCTATAAAAGGAGGCCCCCACAAACTTGAAATCACACACAAAAATCCCACAGCACAAGTTTTTTTTTATTTTTTGTTTTTGTTTTCTTATTCTAGCTTTTTCTCTTGTAGTGATCGGGTTTTTTGAGTTTTGGTGTAGGGAAGGCTTTGGTTTCAAGTTCGTCGAAAGCGGTTTTCGATCGTACTAGACTACCGTTATTTGTTGTTGTATCCTGGGAGACAGACGTCCGTTGAAGCCTTGTGCACTTGCCGGAGGGGACGAATCTGTTTTAAAGAAAGCGTGTCTCACGTACTTCGACGATCTTCTTTGTATTGTTTCCTTCGAGTTAAGGTTGAATTTTAGTGTAACAATTTCCGTTATATTTTATTTGAATCCACTTATTCATTGTTTATGCTTTATATATTTTCTAACAACCTTTCCAGGGCTTTTTTATTAGTGTTTGAAACTTGAATTTCAAGTTGAGACATGATGGGGTCAATCGACAGAGAGAAAAAAGGACCATTAAGTGCTCCGTTTTTTGTCACTGCAAAATTAATTTGTTATTTTTCCTATTTAATTATTGTGTATTTGTGTTAGCAAAAATGTTACATCATGATCCCACCCCTCTTTAAAGTTTTCAAATTATACACGATTATGAAAAAGAAAATAACCGCGAAAAGACATAAAACGAAAAGGTTTGCTACAATATTACAATAACCACCATATATTCCTAGACAACGGGGAAATAAAAAAATAAAATAAAATAAAAAAAGAAAGAGATGAATTAACTTTCTTTCCTTAAAAAAAAAAAAAGGCTTTTAATGAATTTACTTATATACTCAAAGAAAAATATAATGGGATACCATCTATATCAAATATCATTATTAATAAAAGGTGAATCCTATGTAAATTTTATGTCTTGAAACGCATCTTCTATTAAAATCGTGCTTAATACTATACCGATGTTTATTAACATTGTCCATATTCACCTGTTGATAAAAACTACTCTTACGCTATTCCACATTTCCTACAAAAAAGGAAAACAACACGTTAGCTTATATTTATTTATTTTTGGTTGAGACGAACGTACCTAAGCCTATCTTAATTTTTACAAGTTTCCTTAATTTTGTATGTTACACTAAACTTGGACTGTCTTTATTGAGGAAAGCATCCATAAATTATAGCCATTAATTTAAGTTCTCTCCGTGTGTGTGCCGTCAAATAAAGGAAAAAGAAGTGCGTGGAAAATAAGTTTAAATAGTATCTAATTATGTTTATTTGGACATACATTTGGCGGGGGAGGTGCCTTTTGATGTGGGATTACTACCCTTTTTTGCTATGATGAATTTCCGACTTTGTAGTGGAAGGAATCATGTTTCATATTTAATACATTGAAGTTGGGAAAATGACATTCTAGATACGTTTCCAATAATTAAGCAATGACTTTAGAAAATATTAATAATAATACTAACTGTTATTTTTGTATTTATAGATATTATTATTTTAATCAATTATATTATCTTTTAAATTATATGTCCATGTTAAGAATTTGTTATAGACGACATAGAGCTACTTTCAATTATAAATTATAAAATAGACTATTTAAAAATTTATTTAAAAGTGAAAATAGATTTGGTAATTAATGTAACATTATGTTTAGTATCTTGAAATTACTAGTTAATTTACTTATAATTTCTTATTTAAAATCTCGTAACACGGAAAATATAATACTATTAGTGTGAAAATTAAGTATCATTGAAAAATATTACAATAAAATTAATAAGTGGGAAAATATGTGGTAGAGCCTTTTTTTGGACCGTTAAGATTTAATCGAACGGTTCAAATATTGATGGTGTACGATATTTATCATACACCTAACCTCACACAATCATTCCCACCTAAACTCTTCTCCGTCGCCGGCGATCTTTCCGCAGCCGGCGACGGACACCGGCGACTCATCCCCAACGCCGGCGACCCAACTCTGGCCACCTCCGGCCCCAGCACCGGACGCTGGCCGCCGGCGATCACATTTTCTCTCTCTTCCCCTTTATCTCTCTTCTCTCTCTCTCTTCCCCTCTCTCTCTTCCCCTTTCTCTCTCTTCCCCTCCCTCCCGCCGGCCACCACCCCCGCCCTCCCCCCAACCCCCGGCCCCCACCCTCCCCCGGCCGGCACCCCCCCCGACGACCCCCTCTTTCTTCCCCTTTCTCTCTCTTCTCTTCTTTCTCTCTCTTCCCCCTACTCTCTCTTCCCCTCCCTCCCGCCCGGCCCCCACCCCCGGCCCCCAGCCAGGCCCCCGGCCCCGTCCCCCTCCCCTGGCCTCCCCCCACCCCCGATGACCCCCCTCCCCCCAGCCGCCACCCTCCCCGGCCCCCCCTTCTCTCTCGCGATTTCGCGATTTCACGAGAGAGAAGGGGGGGGGGAGGGTGGCGGCCGGGGGAGGGGGTCGTCGGGGTGGGGGGAGGCCGGGGGAGGGGGCGGGGCCAGGGGCCTGGCTGGGGCCGGGGGTGGGGCCGGCCGGGAGGGAGGGAAGAGAGAGAAGGGGGAAGAGAGAGAGGGGAAGAGATAGAGAGAAAAGAAGAGAGAGAAAGGGGAAGAGAGAGGGGGGGTCATCGGGGGGTGCCTGGGGAGGGAGGCGGACGGGGGTGGGGGAGGCCGGGGGTGGGGGCCCGCGGGAGGGAGGAGAAGAGAGAGAAAGGGGAAGAGAGAGGGGGGAAGAGAGAGAGAGAAGAGAAAGAAAGGGGAAGAGAGAGAAAATGGGGTCGCCGGCGGCGACGGCCGGCATCCGGGGCTGGGGCCGAAGGTTGCCAGAGTTGGGTCGTCTGCGTCGGGGATGAGTCGCTGGTGTCAGTCGCCGACGGCGAAGAAGAGTTTAGGTGGGAATGATTGTGTGAGGTTAGGTGTATGATAAATATCGTACATCATTAATATTTGAACCATTAGATTAAATCTTAATGGTCCAAAAAAGGGCTCTACCGGTAGTGACCCTGAGAGGGTCTCTACCACAACCATGCCCTTAATAAGTTATTATAATTTTGAAAAAATATAACCAAAAAATATTTATATAAATAAAAAGAAAGAAAAAAAAAAGAGCAAAGTTGAAACGCTGGCACTTGAAAAACGACGTCGTTCCTTCATGAATTAATGTATTGATGGGGAGACCAAAGAGATGATTTGGTAATGATTATGATGATCAAAAATTTTCTTCAGAAAGCATCAGGATTCCTGATGAGGTTGAAAAGAAGGAGATAAAAATGCAATCTTATAAATAATATTCTATTCCTCTGCAGGTGAACACCTCTTTTATTTATTGGTCCCAGTTGTCAGAGGGGCGACAACGTGAATAGGATCTGCTTCTTGGCGGCAAAATAGTCTTTTTAAGTCTGCAAATCTGGTTTTTCACGCGTCCCCCCGTTTGGTTCATAAGTCATTCATAACGCCTCCATTGCCGTCCGTGGTCGGAAGCGCCTATTTCCTATTCTCGTAAGATAAAATAAATAATAAAGTTACGGCAAATTCTTTTAATTCATTTTTAAACTGTTAAAATATAATCAAATGATTGATATTGTGTATTATAGTTGTAATATACCTTATTTTATTTTAATATATGTTAAAAAAATTTAAAAAATAATATTAAAAAATAATATTAAAAAAAACTAAAAACCATCCCATGGTGACCCAATCCTCCCGACACCGGCGACACCACCCCCCCCAAACCTCCCTCCCGCGACATCGACAAAGCCTCGCCATCCCCCACGCTAGATCTGCTCCCCAAGACGTCGACGACCCAATCCCCTGACCCTGGTGATAAGTTTAGAGTAACAACTCTAATCGAAAAAAACTCAGTTCATTCTTTTTTTTTTTTTTTCCTGAAAAGTTAACAATAATTTTAACTAATTTTTTAAAAAATCAAATAACTTCAATATCAAAAACTCAATTTCAACTTATGCATCAAATGCATGCTAAGTATGTGATAGTGATAGAGTATACCTGAGAGGTGGTTTTGATCTCGAAGATGTATCTGAATCCATATCCTAAGTACTTACGGTTTTGTTAAATACTATCGAAATAAGGATTCAAATAGATAGAGGTTGAAATGGCTTTCGAATTTATTCATTAGTGATATTTGAAGGGTATCATTGAGTTTCTCTTAAAAACTGTTCCTTTTCTAAAGGATTTATATGTATTAGTGGTTATCAGATTTACCATGGAAAAGGTGTATTATATGTATGCATTTTTCCATGTATTATATGTATGCATTCCTAGTATAGGTGAATAAGAACATCTCCAATATATTTGTGTATGTCGACATACAAAATAATATGAAAAATAATATTGTTTTATTTTATACTCCAACACATTATGCTATTTTTACTTTTTTATTGTTATTATTGTGTATTGGAAGTTATAAAAATGAATTTTTAGTATTTAAATAAATGAAAAATAAAAACACTGTAATAATTATATAAGACAACAACCAATAATAAGAATCAAAAGTGAAATTTGGCATTGACTATACCTTGTGGTAAATGAATCATAAAGTTTAACATATGATAAATTTAACATAAAAAAAAAACTATAGTGGAGAGCAATTTTTTTTAATCCAATTATCAAAATTTATCATTAACATACTAATTCAGTATTACATTTGGAGATGCTTAAAGCTCTGTTATTAAATAGATAAATTCACGTAGGGAACGACATTACTGTATTCTCTTACCCAAAAATCATTAATGCAGATAGCATTGTATGTATTCTAATTAACTCTCACACGTAAGAACAAATGGGTTTGGTTCGTGTAACATGACTAGTGTAAAGTATGTGCTATGCACATGTGAGATAAATTTGAGAAAATTTATCTAAATAGGAAAAAAATAAAATAATAAGTAAAAAAAATGTACATAAAAAGACCTAAGAAAAAGGCATGAAAAGAAAATAAAAAAGATAAAATGACTAAAATGAAATAAATTATCAATACAAAAAAAGATTAAAATGAAAAAAATTGGGCCTAAAAGAAGCAAAAAAAAAAAGGATTAAAATGTAAAAAAAAAGATATGAGAGAAAACAGATGATCAAAAAATAAATATTGAAGTAAAAAGAATAACCAAAACGAAAAAAATTTGGTCCAAAAAGAAAATAAAAAAAGGATCAAAATGAAAAAAAAAAAGGTTCAAAAAGAAAATTAAGAAAGGATTAAAATGAAAAAAAAAAAAGATCCAGAAAAAAAAAACCAAAGGATCAAAAATTAAAAATAAAAATTTTTTTTTTGGTCTAAAACCGGAGAATGTTCACTCCTTAATAACGTCTTAGATGATATATTTTGTGGGGCTATAAACAACATCAAGATCCTTCTTTGTGAGACCCATTGGGGTCCACAGAGTCCAACCTCCAACGTGGAGGAGGAAATAAAGAAGGAAAATTTGGAATCAGATTTCGTACGGCATTTAAGTTTAATTATAAATAAATTATATTTTTTTTTATTTTTTTAAAAAATTAATAAAAATTATTATTAATTCTGTCAATTAAAGGTAAACTGAATCCGTCAATTAATATTATTATTAAAGGTAAACTGAATCCGTGAATTAATATTATCAATTAATATTATTAATAAAAAATTATTATTATTTATCTCTAATCCGTGAATTAAAGGCAAACTGAAAAAGAGATGTTCTATAATGGGCAATTCAGTCAATTCACCTACCCAAATGGTGGGTGGGGCGCTTTTGCCACGAAGACTTAAAGCGATGAACTTGAAAAAAAAAAATAAAAAAAAATAAGCCAGCAAAAAAGCTTGAGGCTTGAGCAGCTAAAGCTTATAGTTTTGTTTATTGTTTGTCAGTAAAAGAAAGAAAAAAAAGGAGAAGAAATAAAAATCTCATTTTTTAACTGGGTAAGATTGTGGTAGAGACCCTCTGAGAATCTCTATCAGTAAAGTCCTTTTTTAGATCGTTAAGATTTAATCGAACGGTTCAAACGTTGATAGTGTACGATATTTATCATATACCTAATCTCACATAATCATTTCCACCTAAAGTCTTCTCCGTCGCCGGTGATCTTCCCGCCGCCGGCGACAGACACTGGTGACTCATCCCTGACGCCGGTGACTCAACTCCGGCCACCTCCGGCCCCCAGCCCCGGACGCCGGCGACTCATCCCAGATGCCGGCTACCCAAATCCGGCCCCCAGCCCCTGACGCCGGCGACCCACCTTCGGCACTTATTCCGACCGCCGGCGACCCCATTTTCTCTCTCTTCCCCTTTCTATCTCTTTTCTTCCCCCCTCTCTCTTCCCATTTCTCTCTCTTCCCCTCCCTCCCGCCGGCCCCCACCCCCGGCCTCCCCCCACCCCCGGCCGCCACCCTCCCCCGGCACCCCCCCGACGACCCCCTCTCTCTTCTCTTCTCTCTCTCTCTTCCCCCTTCTCTCTCTTCCCCTCCCTCCCGCCGGCCCCCATTCCCGGCCCCCAGCCAGCCCCCCGGCCCCGCCCCCCTCCCCCGGCCTCCCCCCACCCCCGACGACCCCCCTCCCCCTGGCCGCCACCCTCCCCGGCGCCCCCATCCCCCTCTGCCTCTCTCTTTTCGCGATTCTCGCGAGAATCGCCACATTAGTTGAGTTGGCCGGAGTTGGGTCGCCGGCATCGGGGATGAATCACCGGCGGAGGAAAGATCGCCGGCAACGGAGAAGACTTTAGGTGGGAATGATTATGTGAGGTTATGTGTATAATAAATATCGTACACCATCAATATTTAAACTGTTCGATTAAATCTTAACGATCTAAAAAAGAGTTTTACCGGTAGAGACCCTCAGAGGATCTCTACTACAGCCATGCCCTTTTCACTGCAATAAACTATATTGTCTTTTCCGGGAATGTCAGATTTGAGCCTGGTGGTCACACACACACAGTCAGCAAAAACTCTCTCTCTCTCTCTCTCTCTCTATATATATATATTTTCTCTCTCTAACTGCCTCACTCACTGTGCAATATAATAAGTGCCTTGTTTGTCCTTATTCTTCTTGTTTTTTTTATTCTTCTTCTCTCAAAAAACTCTTTTTTGAGTGTGTTGTCTCTCTCTGTATCCCAGTGGGAAAAAAGAAAGAAAAATCACATATATATATTTTCCTTCTCTCCAGCAACAATTGGATAATTAGCGACTGCCCATATGCTATTTTGCACAGCCCGAGTGAAATTCATTTGCTTGTGTTTGTCTTCTCATTCTTCTAAGAATAATGGGCTTGTGTTGGCGTTCTAGGTCTCCTTCCTCAACTCTGTCTCCTCTGTGGTTGTTACTCTTTTCTTTGATCCCAAATCTTCTACTTTGCCTTCTGTTCTTCCAGATTCCCAATAAAAGACTTTGATCTTTTGTAAGCTTTTGGATTTTCCCATTTTCCTTGTTTTTCTTTTCTTTTCTTTTCTTTTCTTTTCTGGGGACATGGAGTTTTTCTGTGACCTTGAAGTGGATGTCAATAGCGAAGAGACTTTCATTGTGGACAAGGTAAATACTAAAAATCTACCTTCCTCTTAAAACTTCCTTTACTTTCTCATTTATTTGGATATACAGAAATTGGCAAGTTTGGATTTTTGATGCCGACTCATTCAGGCTCTCTAATTTGTGATCTTTGTTACTGAAAAAGTTGACATTGAATTTATGATGCTTCTTATATTTAGTTTTAACTTTTAACATTCTTTTATGACTCTTCTTCTTCTTCTTTTTTTTGGAACTTATTTATTTTTATGATTTTTTTTCTTGTTCATCATTCAAGTCACACCTGTAAGGCATTGATGTGGGTCATGGTAGTAGCAACTATAGCTATCCTTTTCTTCATCTGCTTCATTGCCTCTTTGTCGTCACTGTTTTGAGAAACTGTACAATACACCAAAGTAAGAGGGCCTTCTCTTTTTCGATTCCTTATGCCATTTAATGCTGGTGTTATGGGGCTCAAACGTTTTATTATCTTTATTACTTACTTGTTTTATTCACTCCTTTTGAGGAGGACTAAAGGGTTGCTTTCATAGCCATTTAATTCTCTCTCAATCTCTCTCTTCTTTCTCTCTCTAGTTTCCTCGTTACTAGCTGATTAGCAGCAGACATCTTTTTCTTAGTTGCTCTGACCAAAAATTTATTGTCTATAACGACCTGTCACCATTCTTTTGCAGGTTCTGTTATTTTAGGTTTTATTTGGCATTAACGATTAATTTTAACTAAATTATGTTTTTTTCATCTTAATTTTTATTTTAATTTAAAAAATTAATAAAATTTATAATTAATTTTTTGAAAAATCAATCAACTTTAATTTAAAAATTTCATCTCTAAAGACGAATCAAATGCAAGGTTTCCTACTTTTTTGTTTGTCTTCAATTCAATGAGTTCATTCTTTTGGTAGGTCTCATTCTGCCGTGGGATGGATTAGGCTCTTGTCCTTGTTGCTTAAAATCTGCAGAACTTTGTTTCCAAATTCCTTCTGGTTTTCTCTGTGACAATAAACTTGTCTACCTTTCCCTATCTTGTTGTATGTTAAAATAGATTTATGAAGCATTTGTACTAGTATTGTCTAAACATGTTGGTCTTTTAACCTTTTTTTTATTATTATTATTATTTTTTTATCATTGTAACCTTTATTTTTTTCTTTGACCGTTTGCAGAAAATACTTGCTTCATATTCAGGCAGGTTGTGCAAAGTGTTTGGTAAATCTAAAGGGACAACTACTAGCCTTAAAGTAGTGTTCCATGACTTTCCTGGTGGGGCAGAGTGTTTTGAGCTGATGTTGAGGTTCTGCTATAACTTCGGTAGGACTGAGATAACTCCTTCCAATATTACCCTCCTGCGTTGTGCGGCCGAATTCATGGAAATGAAGAGTTCCGTCTCTGGGGCCGGTAATTTGTTCGAACAAACGGAGAAATCCTTTGAAGAAATGATATACTGGACCTGGTCTGAGCTTCTGATGGCTCTGAAGCAATGCCAAGGCTTACTTCCAGCTTCTGATTCTTCAGGAATCCTTAAGAGGTGCTTGGATTCTCTCGTCGGAAGGCTGGCTTTGGCCAGTGAAGCGAGTCCTTGCCTGTCTACTTCTTCCCCAGATAGCTCTGGGTTTCGGTTTTCATGTGACACTAAAAGCACTGAAAGTCTGAAGACCGTCTTCTCTAGAACAAGTTGGTGGTTTGAGGATCTCGTGTTTTTAAGTCCTGTTATGGTTGAAATGCTTGTGAAGTCTATGGTTTCTCGGAAATTCGACCATGCCATCATTAGTAGGTTCCTGGTTTACTTCCAGAAATCAAAGTCTTGTACAGCCTCATCCAGCGAGAAGTGCAGGAATGTCGAAACCGTTATTGATCTGCTTTACGTTCTCGATCAAAGTTGCGTATCCTGCAAGAGTTTGTTTGAGATTCACCGGGTCGCTCTGAATCTGAAGCTGAGTAAAAGTAGCAGGAATAAGTTGGAGAATATGATTGGCTCGCAGTTGGATCAAGCAACATTAGATAATTTGCTTGTTCCATCTCCCTACGGGATGAATCACTTGTATGATGTGAACCTTGTTCTAAGATTTTTGAAGGTATTTCTCCTCGAAGGGTTCTGTCACTTATCTGCAATGAGATTGAACAAAGTTGCCTCCTTGATGGACTTGTATATTGCTGAAGTAGCACCAGATCCTTATTTAAAGCCTTTGAAATTCCTGGCTCTGATCACGGCCTTACCAGAATCTGCTCGAGATTCCTACGATGAGATTTATCGTGCTGTCGACATGTATCTAGAGGTACTGCATTGATCTCAATTTCATTTCGATTATCTAGGTTTCTATATAGTTTTAGATCTAAGAATTTAGCTGAGGTTTTGATCTGTTTCTAGAACCTTGTCCTAATGAACATTGTAATTCTAGAGCCTACGTCTTTTTGACCACTTTCTTTCTTTCGAACCATATGTTACGTTTTGATTAAATCTGGTTTTTTTGCAGGTGCATTCAGGATTATCCGAAGAAGAAAAGATGAAAATTTGCTGTGCGTTGAACCACGAGAAGCTCTCGGCTGAATCCTGCATACACGTTTCTCAGAACCTGAAATTCCCTTCGAGGTCTGCAGTCCAAGTACTAATCTCTCAGCAGTTCAAGCTCAAAAGCTTACTCCATGCCACCAACAACACCAAGTCATGTGTTGATTCATCCTCTAGAGCCACGGAAGCTGGAAACGAGTCGAAGAAAGACAAATCGGAGGAACAAGTAGTCCTCTTTGCGGGGAGCCTTGATCTTCAAGCTGATAGCAAAAATCTGAGGGCGCATTTGCAAGGAATGCAATGGAGGGTGATGGAGTTGGAAAAAGTGTGCAGAAAAATGCAAATCCAAATGGCAAAGATCATGAAATCGAGAGCACCAAGCCAGAGTCATTCAAGATCCTTGCCTAGGCTGTGTTCATAACTCACAAAACTTTCATACTTTGCCATTCACAACTTGTATTCTTAAAGAATCACCCCACATAATGTATATCATTAAGGAATGAGTTTTTGTTTTTTACCTTTTCATATAATAGTACTGGCTTTTGTTTCCCTTTTGCCCTCTTTTCTGGGCTCTTTTTTTTTTTTGTGGGGCTCAACTAAAGGTGTATAATTGTATGAATTGTTTCTTTTAACAGAGATCGAATCTTTGTTCTGCAGTCCTGAAAGAAAGCTTTTCATGGCGTTCTTATTTTATGGTGGTGGTCCCCTGGGACCTGGCTATTTTTCTCTCTAGTAATTTTGGATAAAAGATGCATCTTCTGAAGTCATTTTCAGCCTTCTCTGGCAGTAGTTCTGGACCATATGCTTTGCAAGCTGGCAATCTTATGGGTGTAAAAAAAAAAGTTGTATCAAATGAGAATTTGTCCAAATGTAAACTTTTTATAATCCTTATTATTCCATTTGAAAAAGAAATAAACTTTTGTAATCCTTAAACTACCACATGTTTGACACAGGTACCTGTACTTTGCTTATTATATGGTGACCATGCCATAGTTGTTCATTATTTAGCTGTTTTTCCTTCAATAATCTAACTTAGAGAACAAAAATAATATTATTTCATTTAGTAATAATAATATATTGGGGGGTCAATGAAGTGGTTGACTTGCCCTAAAAGCAATCAGAAGATATACATATATATGTATATTATATTAATTTGGTTATGGTAGTCATCCCATTGACTGGGTCTGCAAGTATATCTTAAGAAAAAAAGATTAGCCGAGATCAAGATTCAACCACTCTATTCTTTTAAGATCATAAATACTAAAATTGTTTTTTCCGATTCTTTTGGAGGCCACCCCATCCGTGGAGTACGTTTTTAAGCATATCTTTATAATGTCTAATAGGCAATGTAAAAATGAGAAAGGACTAAGGTTGAATGTATAGTCTAGCGGTAATTTAATATATCGATTCCATTATAAGGTGAAGGGTTCAAATCCGTTTGACTTCAAGTTTAAAAAAAGAAAAAAGAAAAAGAGAGAGAGAGAGAGAGAAAGAGAGGACTCGCTTTTTACATACAAGTGTGAATGTTAAATATGATCAAAATTCAAAATGATACTAAAATTTAAAACTATATATATATTTATGTGTGCAAAAGAATGTGATTAAAAAATTGATGGTTCAAAATCATATTGTATCTGATATTTTATTTTATGATTCAACACTAATGAATTTCTCATGACAAAAGAGAAGAAAAGGGAACAAAAGATTCTATCGCGGGGTGAGAACAAAATAATGTAAGAAAGTACTGTTCCAAAATTTTGATCTCACATAACAAAACCAATAACGCAAGTATATAAACAACCGATACAAGTGTAAAGAGATGAATCAGAAGGGATACAAAGAAAGCAGAGAATAATGAGTGTATACAAAATGGTGTATGTCAGTAAAAAAGAAAGGTACGTGGTATAAGTACAAGGACAAAGAATGTCACACAAGATGATAATTAAAGCTGTGGAGGTGAGAAAACAACTAGTCCTGCTACAATCACCAACTTGTGTGCTGTGCCTACCCTCCTCGATTTAATAAAGCCCTTCACACTGACATAACGTATCATGCGGGTTTTATTCTCGACCTTAACTTGCGTGTTATATACTGACCAAATTTAAAAAAAAAAAAAAATCACTTAAAATTCATTAAAATTCTTCACACCTGCCTTGTCGCAGAAGATGCTGATGATGCCAATCAGTATGAAATGTTTAGTTACCTAATATTGCTGCAAACAAGAGATCAAACAAGAGATCATATTAATTCACACACACATATATATATATATATGTATGACAAGAGACAAAGTCCCAGAAACCTTTTCCTTAGACGGCACTTCTCTTCTCCACTACTCTCTTAATTAACTTCCCAAGTCTTTACCTGTTTTTCGGGTCCAAATTACAATGCTTTTCTTATTATTATTATTATTATTATTATTATTATTATTATTATTATTATTAAATTAGTTGAACAGAACATCCTGATTTATCAAGATGAAGTAGTTTATACGAGAAGTTGTAATTAAGTTATTGTATTTTTGCCTCGTACATTGAACTAAGAGAACTTATTTACTGGTGAAGCAACGTGTAGTTGATGTCTGATGACCATGAAGCGTTTATAAATGTCGTTAGTAGTTAATAGATTTTCTTGAATGTTGACTTGTGGAGTAGAGTTGACCTTAATTTCTGGTTTTATTCACCTTTTTCTTATTAGGGTTCGAAAGGTATAAGAGATTACACCAAAAAAAAAAAAAAAAGAAGAAGTAATAATAAATAAATAAATAAACGTTTTAATTTGCTCATGGAGAGAGAAATCGCATCATGGACAAATCTTTTAGTTAAATAGACACAATGATATCTTAATTAGTCATGGAAATTTGGACATTCATACCTAATTAAATTTCTACTTCAATACCTAAATAATATTAAATATAAGGAGGAGGACCATGTCCCATTCCAGCTATATAGAAGAAATTCTAGAGCTCATCATGTGTGGAAAACGTGTTGGCATATTCGGATTCCACATTCACCCCTCAAAGTCTGTCGTTGGTTTCTTTGTTTTAAGGTTTTGATGTTATTTCAATGTCGTTTGTCATTGTTTTGTTTTTAATAGTTTATTTTTTAAATATAGATTTCGACATTTTTCATTTTGTATTTTATTTCTTGGGATTTCATCGTTTCTTCTCGATTTCTTAAAGCCGTTTTCTTACATTGTCACATTCCTTTATGTATTCAGGACAGTTATTTTTGATGTTGTTTCCATTTTTCGTCCTTTTTTTTTTTTTTAACTGTAATTAGTAACTATCTAGTCTTAAACCTCTGTTGACATATTATCATTGTTGTTTCTTGAAGGACATCTAGATCCTACTTTTCATATCAAAATTGACCTTTGGCATGAGAAAATATAAGGTTTGAGCATAAATGCATAATGATCTGATGGAATATAACTGCACAGTACTCCAAAATGATATAGGGTACGACCTTAAAATGCTTAATAGAAAAATTAATTCCATTTCATTTCTTATATTATTTTTTTTCCCATGTCGTTTCTTAGTATATTAGCGTTTCATCATTGTTTCTCAATTTCTTGAATGATTGTCAAGGTTTACAATCCATATGTTACGAGGTAGGGGATGATTTCTTACTGATTGGGAACTATTATTAAAGAAAAGACTTGGTTCTTCGATCTAGTATCAGGCGGGAAAAATACTAAGCAAGGTAAGTAATTGTTGTCTCTACAAAAACGCTTTGCGAACGGAGAATCTCTTCAGCTACGTAAATCTTTGTTCATCCTTTTCCAATAGCTGTAGCAACCTGCAAATTCCTTGTGTTTTGATACCAAATTCCTTTCAGACACTATTGGTGTCACGTATGATTTGTC
Source organism: Ficus hispida (assembly GCA_025413025.1). NCBI lineage: Eukaryota > Viridiplantae > Streptophyta > Magnoliopsida > Rosales > Moraceae > Ficus > Ficus hispida. The sequence goes on from CM046365.1 coordinate 22,291,360, forward strand.
ACGCTTGACTAACACAACAGAGTTGAAAATGATTTAAGAAATCCCTTTTGTGGTAGTTGTCGGGTTGTTGGTCTTTGTTTTCTTCCTCTGAGCACATCACATTTTACTATTTTTGCTGAAATTTACAATTTAATCCTAGATTTGTAGAAAATGACTGTTCGAACTTTTTATTTATTTATTTATTTTTCCTTAAAGCAGTGGCGACCCTGCTGGAACAAAACAGGGCCGGTCCTTGCTTTGTGATGTTTTGGCTCATAAGAAAATGAACGAACGCAACAGTTAATGCCTCGTGTAAAGGTGGAGGATGTGGAATGCATTTGCCTTGGATCACTGTCGACTAATTCTATTTTGCTTAATTACAAAGATTTAGAGGGAGTTTGGGAAACTAATTCAAACTCATTTTCCTAGTTCAGTCCCAACTGAAGGAGTTTGGGATGTAAGTTCAGCTTCAATCTCCCTTTGAACCGTTGCACAGTAAACCAAACTCGGTTTACTGTGCACCCAGTCTCCCCTGCTATTCTGCTTCACCCGTACCTGGCTCCTGCTCCCGAATCTTGTCTTCTTCCATACCGGCGCCCATGTGCTGCTGTTGCCTGTGCCCCCCATCCCATCGAGCATCTACTGCTTAGCAGGAGCTTCGTTTACTGGTCGTCCTTCTTTTCTCCGATTTGCTTATATCGTTGACCTTTTGGCTTCGCCCACTCCCCGTGAAGCAGATGCGGCGTAGGTTGAGGTATGCGAACTGAAGGCAAACCTTCGGCTGATTACCCACTATTTCTGATTCGGAAATCATCTCGCCGACCCGTTAATTCCTGCCCTAATATGACATCTTCCACTGTATACTCATCATCTGGTTCGAACTCGGTAACCCTAGTAAAATTTCTTCCCCTAATTCTCAAACAAACTAGTTTCATTCTCATATGTGTTGATTGTATTTCCTACTGACCACGCGATTTTTTGGTTAACTTGGGGTCGATCCTGAAACCGGATTTATGTTGAAGAATTATTTGAGTTTGGATGATGAAACCAGTTTTACATAGTGTTTATGTTAAGTATGGATGTCCAAGCCCGTCTTATGTGGGGTTTTGTTTTGATTTTGGCCGTTGAACCCATGGGGTTTATTCATCATTTTGTCCTATTTGCATGCTCATAGTCGGTTTTTCTGTCATTTTTTTTATAATGTGATGGATATAACTTAGTTTGTGCATGAATATTTAGGTTTGTTTCCAGTCTTAAACCAGATTTTGTCACTTGTTAGTTCATTTGCTGCCTTACACATGTTTTGGGTGCACTTCTACCATGTTTTGCACTCTTAAACCAGATTTGTATCACAAGTTAGTCCATTTGCTGCCTTAACCATGTTTTGGGATCACTTGTACCATGTTTTGCAATCTTAAACCAGATTTGTGTCACTTGTTAGTTCATTTGCTGCATTAACCATGTTTTGGGATCACTTGGATCATGTTTTGCACTCTGAAACCAGATTTGTGCCCTTGTTAGTTCATTTGCTGCCTTAACTATGTTTTGGGTACATTTGGACTATATTTTGCACTCTTAAACCAGATTTTTGTCACAAGTTAGGAATTTGCTGTCTTACACATGTTTTGGGATCATTTGGACCATGTTTTGAACTTTTAAACCAGATTTGTGTCACTTGTTAGCTCATTTGCTACCTTAACCATGTTTTGGGTTCACTTGGACCATGTTTTACACTCTTAAACTAGATTTCTGTCACTTGTAAGTTCATTTGCTGCCTTAACCATGTTTTGGGTTCACTTGACCATTGTACTCTTAAACCAGATTTGTGTCACTTGTTAGTTCATTTATTGCCTTAACCATGTTTTGGTTCACTTGGACCATGTTTTGCACTCATAAACCAGATTTGTGTCACTTGTTAGTTCATTTACTGCCTTAACTATGTTTTGGGTTCACTTGAACCATATTTTGCACTCTTAAACCAGATTTGTATCACAAGTTAGAGAATTTGCTGCCTTACACATGTTTTGGTATCACTTGGACCATGTTTTTCACTCTTAAACCAGATTTGTGTCACTTGTTAGTTCATTTGCTGCCTAAACCATGTTTTGGGTTCACTTGGACCATGTTTTGCACTCTTAAACTAGATTTATGTCAAAAGTTAGAGAATTTACTGCCTTACACATGTTTTGGGATCACTTGGACCATGTTTTGCACTCTTAAACTAAATTTGTGTCACTTGTTAGTTCATTTGCTGCCTAACCATGTTTGGGTTCACTTGGACCACGTTTTGCACTCTTAAACCAGATTTTTGCACTTGTTAGTTAATTTGCTGCCTTAACTATGTTTTGGGTTCACTTGGACCATGTTTTGCACTCTTGAACCAGATTTGTGTCATAAGTTAGTTCATTTGCTGCCTTAACCATGTTTTGGGTTCACTTGGACCATATTTTGCACTCTTAAACCAGATTTGTGGTCCAAGTTAGAGAATTTGCTGCCTTACACATGTTTTGGGATCACTTTGACCATGTTTTGCAGTTTTAAACTAGATTTGTGTCACTTGTTAGTTCATTTGCCGCCTTAACCATGTTTTGGATTCACTTGGACCATATTTTGCACTCTTAAACTAGATTTGTGTCACAAGTTAGAGAATTTGCTGCCTTACACATGTTTTGGGATCACTTGGACCATGTTTTGCTCTTAAACCAGATTTGTGTCACTTGTTAGTTCATTTGCTGCCTAACCATATTTTAGGTTTTGCACTCTTAAACCAGATTTGTGTCACTTGTTAGTTCATTTGCTGCCTAACCATGTTTTAGGTTCACTTGGACCACATTTTGTACTCTTAAACCAGATTTTTGTCAGTTGTTAGTTAATTTGCTGCCTTAACCATATTTTGGGTTCACTTGGACCATGTTTTGTACTCTTGAACCAGATTTGTGTCATAAGTTAGTTCATTTGCTGCCTTAACCATGTTTTAGGTTCATTTGGACCATATTTTGCACTCTTAAACCAGATTTGTAGGCCAAGTTAGAGAATTTGCTGCCTTACACATGTTTTGGGATCACTTTGACCATGTTTTGCAGTTTTAAACTAGATTTGTGTCACTTGTTAGTTCATTTGCTGCCTTAACCATGTTTTGGATTCACTTGGACCATGTTTTGTACTCTTAAACTAGATTTGCTACCTTAACCATGTTTTGGGTTCACTTGGACCATGTTTTGCACTCTTAAAGTAGATTTGTGTCGCTTGTTAATTCATTTGCTGCCTTAACCATGTTTTGGGTTCACTTGAACCATTTTTTGCACTCTTAAACAAGATTTATGCATAGTTAGTTCATTTGCTGCCTTAACCATGTTTTGGGTTCACTTGCACTATGTCTTGCAATCCTAAATCAGATTTTGGTCACTAGTTAGAGAATTTGCTGCCTTAAGCATGTTTTGGGTTCACTTGTACCATGTTTTGCAATCCAAAACCAGATTTTGGTTATATGCTTCTTAAAAATTAATTTTGTGTTGATTTTTCTTTAAATTTTCTGTCTTGCAACCGATACATTACGGGACTTTTTTCAGGTTGCGGACTGATTTTACAATTTATGTCCCGGTTTGCGTTCAACTTTCATCCCTGATTGGCGATGATGTATGCAGCAAATTAACATATCTTGTATTATATCTGATTGGTGAGTCAGTTACCCGATATATATTGCCAGATACCGGTATATAAGCACATGTTTGTTGTGAATGGGCTTAATTATAGGTTATGCTTGTCATGAACTTGTTTAACCCCGAACCCATGGTTTCTATTCCATGGTAGCTATATATGTATGGGTCATTGACATGCCTCAGATAAAGTATGTCAACTAATTTATACCGAGCCAACTCCTCTGCCTTCGCTTTTTTTTTTTTAAGTCTTTTCTATGTTTGGTTATTTCTTTCTTAAGGAAATGCCGCAAAAAGCATCTGGTGAGACGTACATTTGGAATCCCACAAAGAAAAAAAATTCCTTGAAAAAATTGCTGACTACCTGGCCTGCAGTGGCAGTAAACATCCCCCCATAGCTGATACGAACCACGCCAACTTGTGACGAAACCTGTAATCTAAAAAGTCTCCAAGATCGTCTCTAGCACAGGTTGATTGGATAGAAACCGCAGCCCCATTGCTTGACTCGTGACACAAACCTTGGTATAGAAGACCGCAATCCAATGTCAACCCACAAACAAGAACTTTGGTATTATCGTAGACGCCACAAACAGTGGTGGAGAACCGTTTGATAAGTCAGATTTGAACGCCACAAGACAAAGTCTTGATAAGTTTGATTAGTTCAGCAAGAACTGAGAGCTAAATCACAAGAGTGAAAAGAATGCCAAAAAGTTCTTTATTGATCTGAACATAAGGCCTATTTATAGGCTGAGAATTACAATAATATCCTAGAATATGCTAAGCTAAAGAAAGGAAACTATCCTAATAATTTTAGCCTAAAAATAAAAAAAGGAAACTTACTTAATTGTTTGGCTTTATTTTTCAGTCAGTTACACCCATTATAAAGAAAAGGAAACTAACTAATTCTTGATCAATTAACCCAAAAACATGGTAACTAAATATCTTGACCAATTAACCCAAAAACATAGACAACTAAAAAGGGAATCAAACAACTTGGTTCAAACTAAACAATCCTCCAAAAAGCAGACCATTTACATGGATTGCATGGCTGACGTGACTTCTTCAATTACATGGCTGAACTTGAATTAAATTGACTATTTAGCTCCATTTGTTGATTCCACGCATATAGACTTGCCATACTCTATCACAATGTGTTGCCTAAAGTATTTAAAGCCTTCTTGAACCTCTTTGCCAGCGCTCTTGTAACTGGACAACAGGAACTAGAACCGGTCCTTGGCCTTATCAATAGCAATCCTCGATCTTTGGACTGACTAGTTTAATGCTGAGTATGGAGAAGTACCTGCCTACGGAATGAGATTATATCAAAAGAAGGAGAGGATGAAGAAAATATATAGGGGCTGGAAGGCGTTGCAATTGGACGGTCTAGGATATGATCCGTCAACGGATCGAGTCATATGCTTGACGATACGTGATAGAGCTTTATTCAAGTAATTGCATTGTCTAATATATGGCCCTACATTATATTGTTTGATCACACGATGATTAGACTTGTATGTGATAAAATTTCATTTGAAGTTTATAAGGAGTGCAACTATCTCCACCACAAGGAGCTTCGCAACAAGGAGCTTTATTATGACGTTTTCGAGAAAAATCATGCTGCAGGTGCCTCAGGTTTTGGGTCAGTTACGATGTGAGATGATAGTACTACATATGTCGACCATGAAGGTTCAATGGAAAACTCTGGAAACCGGCTGGTTTTAGAAGAGGATCTAACACCAACCACTGGTGCGCGCCATTGGAACAACATAAGATTGGGGAGCCGATGCAGTAGACGATAATATGGCACTACTTCGATGCTCATCCACGGCTCCAATGTACCTTCCCTTCTATCAGTGCCCGATGATGATAGGCGAGAAATTATTGCATCCGTTGTTCAATCCCAGCGGCTCCCGACTGATTGATTTTCTTGTTCGACTCATTTTTTTTAGTTTAATTTTTATTGATATATTTGACATCAATCTTCTTATTGGATTGTGTTTATTTTTTTTATTTCATTCATGTTTCTAAATTACGTCGAGCATGTTAGTTACGATATTTTATGTTTTATATATCTGATTTTTTCAATTACGTTAACCATGTTTTGTATTGGTATTGAGGAAATTTTACTTAATATTCATTTGAAACGAATAGTCATCATAGTGTGATGGTATTGGGAAATAATTTTTTCTATATTGGCCAACAATTAATTTATACCAGGTAAACATAAATTTTAGAGCAGATATCAATCTATTCTCAAAATGAACGAGTGTAGTTCCGCATCCGAGTAGGAAAAAGATGCCGTATACTCAGAAAATGAGTATAGTGACGATGACATTTATCTTGCGAAGGCAGTGGTAGCCGTGATTGCCAGTAGGTGTAACAGGCGAAGAGATCCACAACCCATACATAATTCAAGACTAACTAGTAGCATGCGTGTGGAAGAGATATTAAATGGCCATGAAGAAATAATTCAAGGATGATCAGTATGAAATCAGAAATATTCAGATCACTAAGTAACCTATTAGGTAGTCGGAAATTATTGTCACCAACTTCTAACATGAATGTGAATAAGTAGTTGTTCATTTTTTTAAATCTATTTGTGCATAAGGTGCTACCAACCGACACATTTCGTATTTGTTCCAGCATTCAAGAGAGACAACTTGATATGAACCCTGCCGATGAAATGATGAAACCCGACACCAAACGTGGATTCAAACCCCAAGACCTTCAAGACGCAAGCTTGTTTGAGCATTGACCCGTTACCTAGCGAGATAAGAACCAAGACTTCGAATATTAACAAACGCCACACCAAGACTCTCAAGAACGTCTCAAGAACCTAGATGATAAGTTTGGCTGTTGAACGCCACAAGAATAACTTGATAAGTTTAAAAGTCTTTTCAAGAATGTAAGAATACACAAATTCTCACTTTTTTTTTTTTTTTTTTTTTTTTTTTTTTTCTGAATTCTCCAATACTTCCCTTAGCTTCCAAAGCAGACCTTTTTATAGGCTGCTGAATACAATTATGTTTTTTTTCCCTAAATTATGTTATAATAAATTCGGATTTATTCCAAAAGAAAAAAAAAACAAATTAGGAAAACTGACTACTCTTCCTATTTAATGCCTAAAAGAGAAAGGAAACATTATGTGTTTAATTTGCTTTATTATCAGTCATTACCTAAAAGAATCATGCCTAATGAAAGTAAAATAAATTCGTATCCAAGGCTTAAAGTCAGACCTAACACACTAAAAACGAAAAGTAGCCATGCTGAAATTAAGCTTGATTTTGACCGGGATCTTCTAGAACTCCAATCATGGTGATGCTCTTCTAATGATAACATAGTGCTTGGCTCTAAGTTCATAATTGATCCAATTGGCAAGCCTAATGGATCACGTGGTGCTGCCTTGAGTCCCTCCAATCCCACTTGTTACTTTCCTATCATGTATGCTTGGATGTGCAACCTTATTCGCAGCATTCTCCCCCTCTTGACGATGATTTGCCCTCAAAAGGAGATAAATTAGAAACATTAAAGCTCGCACTAACACCATACTCACCTGGTAATTCAAGCTTGTAGGCATTGTCATTGATGCGTTCCAATACTTGAAATGGTCCATCACCCCTCGGCAGTAGTTTTGAATGTCTTTACTCGGGAAATCGTTCCTTCCTCATGTGCAGCCAAACCCAATCCTCCGGTTCAAAAATAACCTTCTTGCGTCCCTTGTTGGCTTGCTTGACATTTTATTCCGTTCGCCGTTCTATGTGTTGCTTTGCTTTCTCATGAATCTGCTTAACAAAATCAGCTTTCTTCTTGCCATCTAAGTTAATACGTTCACTCAAAGGCAAAGGAGTTAAATCCAAAGGAGTCAATGGATTAAATCCATAAACAATCTCAAACGGAGAAAACTTAGTTGCAGAATGGACACATCGATTATAAGCAAATTCAACATGCGGCAAACAATCTTCCCATGTTTTCAAATTCTTTTGTATGATAGCAGGTAATAATGTCGACAAGGTCCTATTCACTACTTCAGTTTGACCATTAGTTTGTGGGTGACTAGTAGTGGAAAACAAAAGCTTAGTTCCCAGCTTCTCCCACAAAGTCTTCCAAAAGTAACTTAAGAACTTTGCATCCCGATCAGAAACGATAGTCCTAGGCATGCCATGCAACCTAACAATCTCCTTGAAAAACAAATCGGCTATATGTAAGGCATCATCAGTCTTATGATAAGCAATAAAGTGTGCCATCTTAGAGAATCTATCGACAACCACAAAAACTGAGTCTCTCCCCTTCTTAGTCCTAGGTAATCCCAAAACAAAATCCATTGAAATATCGACCCAAGGTACACTAGGAATAGGAAGTGGTGTGTACAACCCATGCAGTTGCTGCCTAGACTTAGCTTGCTTATAGGTAATGCATCTCGAACAGATCCTCTCCACATCCCGTTTCATATGGGGCCAAAAGAAATGCTCATGCAACACACCTAAAGTCTTAGCTATTCAAAATGTCCCATCAAACCAGCCCCATGAGCTTCCTGAACATGTAGTTCACGCAAAGATGAATGTGGAACACACAATTTATTTTCTCGAAACAGGAACCCATCATGCAAAAAAAACTTCCCAAACGCCCCCATTGTGCAATTTTTAAACAGGTCACTGAAATCAGAATCCATTGCATACAGGTCCTTAATGTACTCAAATCCAAGCAATTTAACATCAAGAGTTGAAAGTAAAGCGTACCTACGAGATAGTGCATCGGCAACTAAGTTTTCCTTACCTTGCTTGTATTTGATCACATACAGAAATGTCTCGATGAACTCTACCCATTTGGCATGGCGACGGCTCAACTTATGCTGCCCCTTAACTGCTTCAAAGATTCATGATCCGTATGAATCACAAACTCTTTCGACCATAGGTAGTGTTGCCAAGTCTCTAAAGTTCGAACCAATGCATACAATTCTTTATCGTAAGTGGGATAGTTTAGGGCTGCCCCACTCAATTTCTCACTAAAGTATGCAACCGGTCTTCCTCCTTGCATCAATACACCTCCAATACCAATTCCTGAAGCATCACACTCAATTTCAAACGTTTTAGTAAAGTTAGGGAGAACAAGTAAAGGTGCATTAGTCAATTTTTCTTTTATGAGTTTGAATGCCTTCTCTTGCTCCTCTCTCCACTTAAACTGAACATTCTTTTTGACGACTTCGGTCAAGGGTGCGGCAATGCTACTGAAATCTTGAACAAAATGCCTGTAAAATCTAGCCAATCCATGAAAGTTCTTACCTGGTTCACTGAAGTAGGCATTGACCAATCCTGAATTACCTTCACCTTTTCCTCGTCCACCTCGATTCTTTTGCACTTACGCAAATCCAAGAAACACAAGCTTATCCGTGCAAAAGGTACATTTCTTGAGATTAGCAAATATTCTTTCGCTCCTTAAAACGTCTAAACCGAGTCTTAAGTGTTCAACATGATCGCTCAAATTGTTGCTATAAATTAGGATATCGTCAAAGTAGACAACTACAAATTTGCCGATGAAAGCACGTAAAACATGGTTCATAAGTCTCATGAAGGTACTTGGTGCATTAGTTAATCCAAAAGGCATAACTAACCATTCATACAAACCATATTTTGTTTTAAATGCAGTTTTCCACTCATCCCCTTCTTTCATCATAATTTAGTGATACCCACTTCTAAGATCAATTTTAGAAAATGCACAAAACCCATGCAATTCGTCAAGCATATCATCTAATTGAGGAATGGGGTGTCGATACTTTACCATAATGTTGTTGATGGCTCGGCAATCAACACACATCCTCCATGTCCCATCCTTCTTAGGCACTAGTGTAACCGGAACCACACAAGGACTCATGCTCTCCCTAACATACCCTTTTTCCATCAACTCATGGACTTGCCGTTGAAGTTCCTTCGTTTTGTCAGGATTACTTTGATAGGCTAGTTGATTTGGAATTGTCGTACCAGGTATGAAATCAATTTGATGTTCAATTCCTCGAATTGGTGGTAAGCCAGAAGGCAACTCCTCGGGAAAGACATCATCAAAATCCTGCAAAAGAGATTCAACATTGCTCGGTAATGAACCGGCGAGATCATTAGTACAAAAAGGGCCTCCTTGTACATGAGTACTATAAGGGGCTGATGTGAAATTAACGCTCTCTTGATCTCACTTTTTGTTGCAATGAAATTATATTTTGCTCTCCTATACTCAACAAGGCTATAAGTCTCTCATTTTCCCTCTCACTCTCTTTTTCGTTTTTGGCTTTCTTTTTTTCTCTCTTTTCTTTTTCTTTCTTCTCAATCTCGGCCTCTCTCTCTTTTTCTTTTCTCTTTTCACTTGCTCTTTGCATCTTCAGTTGGTCTTCAAGAACTTGTTTTGGAGTTAATGGAACAAGTGATATGGGCTATTTTTTGATGATGAAGGAGTACCTATTGTGAATCCATCATGTGTGACACGTCGATGTACTATCAAGGTCGGCCTAATAGGATATGACATGCATGCATAGGTATCACATCGCAAAGTATTCATCTTCATACTTGCCAATGGAAAACGCTACCATCACTTGTCTCGTTACCTTGACTTCCCCACAATTGTTTAGCCACTGTAACCGTATAGTCGTGGATGCTTCAAGGTACGTAACGCTAATTTCTCTACTAACTCATTGCTACCCACATTGGTGCAGCTTCCTCCATCAATAATAACATTGCAAACTTTGTTATTCACAAAACAATGAGTATGGAACAAATTCTCTCATTGGTTGTTTTCTTCCTCTTTAAACTGTGCGCTAAGTGCTCGTCTTGCCACTAATGACTCTCCTTCCACCATAAACTGCCATTCATAAGCATCCTCAAGAGGTGGCATTTCATCGACTTCATCTTCTTGTTCATCTTCTATCTCAATCTCTCCTTGAGCATTTATCACCATTAATCTTTTATTCGGGCACTCGCTAGCTATGTGACCCATGCCTTGACACTTGAAACACTTAATGTCATGGTTTCTAGAAGTAGAGGGATCGGTTTTACCTTTAGAAATCTGGTTGGGGTTGTCAGACTTCGGCTCGAATTTGTACTTGTGAGTTGAAGACGTTTGTGGTTTCTCTTCCTTCCTTGCCATACTTGGTCTCTAAGGGTTGGAACTCGAGTTTTGACTTGCATGCGTACTACCCCCTCTCTTAAGTTGCTGCTCCACCTTGATGGCCATGTGTACCATGTCTTCTAACTCCACGTAGTGATGCATCTCAACCCGATCATGGATCTCTCGGTTTAGTCCCATTAGAAACCTAGCTATTGTAGCCTCTTGATCTTCGTCTACATTAGCTCGGATCATGACAACCTCCATCTCCTTATAATAATCCTCGACACTCCGACTCCCTTGCCTAAGGCCTTGCAACTTCTTATACAACTCCCTGTAATAATGAGTTGGAACGAACCGCTTTCTCATCATCATTTTCATCTCCTCCCACGTCTCTATTGGTCGTTCTCCATGCCGTCTCCTGTTTAAAATAAGTTGATCCCACTAAGTAATAGCATAATCAGAAAATTCAACCACAGCTAATTTTACCTTCTTGATTTCGGAGTAGTTGTGGCAGTCAAACACAAATTCCATTTTCTTCTCCCACTCAAGGTATGTGTCGGGATCTGATTTTCCTTGGAAAGATGGAATCTTCATCTTAATCAAGTGATTATCTACCTGATTCTTAGCTTCTCTAAACCCATATCCATGCCCAAACCTGCCCTGATTCATGGGTGGCTTTTCTAACTCCTCCATCTCCTATTCATTGTCAATATCCCCCATTGCACTCTTGTTGCACTCGCCTATATGGTTGTCTAACAGGAGCATTTCGTGGCTGCTCCCGAGTTGACTCTTCTTCCAACCTATCCATTCTCTCATGAATTTGTTCTAATTCAGTTCTCATCATCCGTCTCATCTCCCATAACAAGGCCTGTACTTGTACGTTCGGAATTGTTGGTTGTGGGGCCTCTTCGGTTGAGTTTTCTTCTTGATTGCAAGACATATTTAGAATCTGCAAAATAAGGTTAGGATCCTCTCAAGCCCTCGCTCACGTGTTTCACTCAAGAATGATTTGTGACTCTCGTGTTTGTCACTCAATTGGCTTTTTACCCTCTTATGTTCTCTCCACTCTTGTCTTTTTCCACTCGTTGTGCCTTCTTTGATTCTTAATCAGACTCAAGAACAATCAAGATTCAAGCAGCAATTTGATGAGAGAAACAACCAAAATAAATCACAAGATTCAATTGGCAATTCCCAAGAAACTGGTGCAAGTAATTAAAATAACAAAGATGGTTCTAAGGTATGAGATGCTAGGTCAAGCAATTAAAATATGATACTTGTTGATAATTCGGATTTTTTTTAAGCGAATTTTTTTTAATCCGAATTTTTTTTTGTTTTTTTTTTGGGAAAATCTCCAACAAATGGTCTGAATCGAAACAAATGATACTACTCCCAGCAGAAATAAGAGACAACCCTTTTTTTTGACATTTTTTTTTAAATAATCCAAACACAAGAAATAAAGCAATCAAAGGATAATTCAAACTTGCCTTGACACCTAGTCTCTGATACCAACTGATATGAACCCCATCAATGAAACGATGAAACCCGACACCAAACGTGGATTCAAACCCCAAGACCTTCAAGACGCAAGCTTGTTTGAGCCTTGACCCGTTACTTAGCGAGATAAGAACCAAGACTTTGGATATTAACAAATGCCGCACCAAGACTCTCAAGAACGTCTCAAGAACCTAGATGATAAGTTTGATTGTTAACGCCACAAGAATAACTTGATAAGTTCAAAAGTCTTTTCAAAATGTAAGAATACACAAATTCTCATTTTTTTTTTTTCTGAATTCTCCAAAACTACCCTTAGCTTCCAAAGCAGACCTTTTTATAGGCTGCTGAATACAATTATGTATTTTTTCCTAAATTATGTTCTAATAAATTCGGATTTATTCCAAAAGAAAAAAAACAAATTAGGAAAACTGACCTACTCTTCCTATTTAATGCCTAAAACGAGAAAGGAAACATTATGTGTTTAATTTGGCTTTATTATCAGCCATTACACCAAAAAAATCATGCCTAAATAAAGAAAGTAAAATAAATTCGTATCCAAGGCTTAAAGTCAGACCTAACACACTAAAAACGGAAAGTAGCCATGTTGAAATTAAGCTTGATTTTGACCGGGCTCTTTTAGAACTCCAATCATGGTGATGCTCTTCTGATGATAACATGGTCCAAGCTCAATGGGCTTCCACGAATTTACTTGAGTGCAAACTTCTTGAATCAGCCCATTCAATACTTCTTTAAATAGCTTGACTCTAAGTCTCGTAATTGATCCAATTGGCAAGCCTAATGGATTACGTGGGTGCTGACCTTGGGTCCCTCCAATCCCACTTGTTACTTTCCCATCATGTATGCTTGGATGTGCAACCTTATTCGCATCACAACTTCATGTTGGTTCTTTAAAGGGTTGAAGGTTATTTGTGCATTAAAGGACGAATTCATCAGACACCCGACTACACAGTGGTTCAACCTTTGATTCTGGAGCATTCAGACAGATATTGGCCATGGTTTAATGAACGTTATCGATATAATCGCATCATATGATCCTATGAAAGTATTATTAAAAAATGGGAATTATTGATGATAGTACCCATATTAAATAGTGTAATTTTTCATTTAGGGTTGTATTAGTACTATAGATGGCACACATGCCCATGTGTCCCACGGCAAGAAAATGCGGACACTTGGATTAATTGAAAAGGGTATCACTCGCATAATGTATTAGTAGCCTGTTCGTTTGACATGAAATTCACATATATGTTGGCCGGCTACGAGGGATCTTGTCATGATGCAAGATTGGAAGAGGCAATAACATGCCATGGTTTCCCAATACCTCCACCAGATAAGTTGATCTGTCAAATTATAGCAGTATTTACATATAATAAATTAGTTAAAAAATATTGGATTTGTCTTCGTAATGCGATATTTAATTTGTAGGAAAATTTTACTTAGCGGATTCGGGCTACACCAATGAGGATTGTTTCCTGAGTCCATTTCGACGAGAGATGTATCATTTACCGGAATATCGAAGACGTCGTGTCGGTCTAGGCACTATAGGGAAGTTTTTAACTACACGCACTCATCGCTGCCGAATTGTATTGAGCAAACTTTTGGTATCTGGAAGGCAAGATTTAAAATACTTAAAGGCATCAATAGTTATCCAATGGAGAAACAAGTAATAATCCTAGTGGCATGTGCGATTTTGCATAATTTCATAAGAATAGTGCAGGTTGAGGATCCTTTTTTGAAGAGTATGTGGCAGATTGTGTGCCTGTAGGTGACCTGTCGATGTTAACGCGGATTACGTGTTGGCCGACGAGGTCGACGGTATTGGCCCAAGTATAGAAATGCAACAACATGAATCGAGGAGGGGTACAATGAATCAGATGAGAGAGATGATGGCTGATGATATGTGGGATAGATATCAATCATCCGCATGGTATAAATCCACTTGAAATATAACTCAGCCTTAACTATTTAAACCAGATTAGGATTGTAATTATTATGTTTATTTATTAACTTTTAGTGATCAATTATGTAATTCTTATTATTGTATTTTGTTAACTTATTACATAAATATTGTAAATAGTTTTGATGTATGTTGTTGGAAAAAGTTTTTAATTCAGGTCATTTTAATTTTTCCATTTTTCTTATTAGAAACATACAATGGAATGTTAAATTTGATTTTTAAATTGTCTCAAATTTTTTACATCAACAGGGCCCTAACTCAATTTAAAATTTTTCAACTCAAACTTTTTTACTAAACACTCAACTCAAGTTAAATTTTTTAACTCAAATTTTTTTACCAAACACTTAACTCAAGTTAAACTTTTTATCTCAAAATTTTTATCAAACACTCAACTCTAAAACTCGACTTAACTTATCTTCAACTCAACTTAAAAATCTTAACTCAAACTCATTTACCAGACACCCTTTTATTCGGATTGCACTAGACTGGGCCTAAAACTCCAAAAAATTTACTTTGTTTGGATATATTTACTGCGTTCAAACAGAGATTAAGAAATGATCTACCTAATATCATAGCTTTGATCTGCGTACTTTTGCAAAAATAACTAGCTAGATAAAGAGAGATGAATTAATTAGCACACACATATGTTCTTTCTTTAATGACTATAGGATCAATTATATATACTTCCTTCAAAAGGGAATATTTACATAACATACATTTACATTGTGTTATATATATATATATATCTATATCCAGAGATAGTATCCGGTATGTTGATTACATCATTTAGCTGTATGTTCTGTTTCTGTCTATTTGTTAGCTCAATATTTCTATTTCTAACATCATTATATGGTACCATTCGTATTCTGAATTATTATAGTTTGAAGAAGAAAATATTGTTTTGTTACTTAATGGGGTCGATTATAAGAGATAAAACTCGGTTCTTTGATTCTGTGTCGGGATTTCCATGCCCATCTCCATGCTGGTATTGGCATTGCGCAATCCGAGCAAGGTTAATTGCTGTTTCCATAAAAGGCTTCGTGAACGGAGACTCGCCGGACATTGTGTGTTTGTTCATCTGCTTCCATGTTTCTTCAATCAAATTTCTTAGGTGTTGGCGAGCAGATTCCTCAGAAAGATCAGTGTCGCTCATGATGCACGAAATTGAGTTGGTAGTTTCACCTCTTTCGAGTTCCGCCTGCATTTTTTACAGTAGGGGGAAAAAAAAAGAATCGATGTTACATATTTTACCATATGTTAAGAAATCTAAAAGTGAAATAAAGGAAAGTAGATTCGCTAATCATGATCATATATAATACCGATGAAGTTGCCAAATCATTGGTAAGCCGAAAAATGATAGACGGCCATCGCAAGAGATTGTGGTAATTCTCCAAGCTCTCAAGCCCTTGCTTTGTGATATCTTGGCTCATTAACAGATATGCATTAACCAAAAAAACTCCTCCTGATGATGACATCCACCCATTCTCAAGGTAGTCCTCAAAACTTGGTGTTTCCTTGTTTTGTGTCCATTTCTTTTCTTGTAGAAAAGCTTTGCACATGTCAGCCCACTGAAAAAAAAAAAAACTACCAAAGTCACCACACGGCAAGAAATTAATATGAAAATCTTTTTTTTCAAAATGAAAAATTACAAAAATTTTCTCGAGTAAAATATGAACATAGCTAGTTTCTTACAGCTTTTGTGATGTAGGGAAGAATGTACTCGTCTCGCTCTGAGAGTTTCGTAAACCAAGTCGTTGACAGTGTTGTAGAGAGCTAGGAAGCATATCCTTATGTAGTCTGGAAGATTCTGCACAGCCTGGACATCCCATCTGAAATTACATCTCAAAAAATTAAACAAAAATTAATCATGATATTTTTTTTTTCTGATTTTAAAAATGTTTTTGTGGGGATTTAAGTCACTATAACACCAACCTTTCAATGGCATCGGTAAATAGCTCTAGTTCATCCACAGTACCATAGACATCATAGACGTCGTCGATGACTGTAACGAAAGCAAACACTTTCGTTAACTCTTCGCGGAGCCTGCTATATTGAGGTTCAAAAGCCATCCCAACGGACCAAAAAAAGGACTCCACAAGTCTGTCTCTTGCAAAGCTCAACTTGTTTGTCAATCCCACATCTTTACACCACCTAATTAAAATTTCAAGTCAATCCAAATAGTTAAATTCATGATACGTGAAACTAGCTAACAAATTAAGCGGAAACATCTTAATTTTCATGACTAGTTATATATGTACTACATGTACCTTCACACATGCTTTCTTTTCATAATAAACTGTAAATCTACATACCTTGACAAGTCTTTAAGATCGTTCTGCAGTGTCGATTGCACCATGTTGAAATCCCACTTGGCGAATTCCAGTAGAACTCGGTTTGCGTCAGACCTTTTAGCATATCCTTCTATGTAGCGTCTAGCTTCCAGCCTGTTCATTCTTTGGTGCAAAGGAAGCTCCAATGCCTGCCTAATTTCCTTTGCGACGTCTTTGCTTAAATCATCAGATCTAATTAGGTCATTGAGATGCGTCCGTGTGAATTCCCTGGCCTCGTCCCAGAGGCTCTCGCCTTGAAAAGCAAGATGCGAAGCCTCGTATAGACTTAGCATGCCTTTGACATCTTTGGAGAGGGATTCCTTGAAACTGCCATTTTGATCTTTGATGGTCTTGAAAATATCTGTTTTAGTCATAATAAACACAATCTTTATTAGTTTAACTTGTATAACAAGTATATTTACCAAAAAAAAAAAAGAAAAATTTATATGACAAGTATAATTAAATTGATTTTTTCTTGAACTTAAGTAGAATTAAATGGATTGATCAATATAGTATGGTACTCAGCATCTTTAATTTCTTCCTAACGCTACAACGCTGTTTATATATTTATTTATTTTTTGAAATGTTTTTATTTTTATTTTTGTAGAATTGTATGTTCTTTTAACTTGTTTTCCTTTCTTTATTTTCCTTCCCTTCAAACCCTTCTTAAATTGCAATGATTAAAAAAAAATTTAGTAAAAATAAAATTAATAATAAAAACAGTTAAAAATTGATCGTCTATCTAACCACAGTTTTCTTTGAAAATGATCGCCTACCGTGTCTATTAACAATTTTGCTCAGAATGTTTATGCGATCGTACCATATTTAGTGATAGATAATATTTAATTCCTTAAGTTCTAAATAAATAAAAGTTATTTACAGAGCAGTTTATTTATTTGATCTGTTAGTATACTTTCTTTGATTTTGTCTTTCATTTAATTCCTTGGTTTCTAAATAGAAAAAGCTATTATTCACAGAACTTAGACAGAGAAAAAACAAAAACAAAAAGTTAATTACAGTACAGTCAATATATTTGATTTGTACGTACTCTTTCTTTGTTCTAGCAAAAAAAAAAAAAAAAAGTACGCTTTCTTTGATTTGTCTTTTTCTGTCCGGCCAAACGTACGAGACAAAAGTTAAATATTCTAATTTTTATGTCATACTTGTGGAAAAGAAAATCATGATTTGTGACCGAGCACAAGCCACGTAACACCTGTCTCTTGCAAAAACAACATAAAACAGCTGGGAAAAAAAAAAAAAGCATAGCAAGACATTTGAAAAAGCCAAAAAAAAAAAAAAAAAGAAAGTTCTAAATCTAATTAATCTAATTTGCTAAATTATTTTCAAGTATGTATTTACTGGTTAAAGTCGACCGTTATACTCAAAATAGCTGAACTAGCTAGAAAATTTGGAATCCAAGAAAACATTATAAATTTCATTTTTTTTTAGATGAACTTTTTTTTAAGGTTATTGTATCTAAAGCTTTCCATTGGAGGCCCTTTTTACTTTATATTTTTCCTTAAATTTTCTAAGACGAATCTTGTTTTGAAAATTTTGGACAAAAATTTGGTCCAAAAAATTAATACCTTGAGAAACATAGTTAAACCCCTGTTGTCTAAGGAGCCTGAAACCGAGAGCAGTAGCGTGTGGGCTTTTCTCGATTCCGGAATTAAATCTTTCTAATGAGGAAATCCTTTCAAGTGCTTTCCTTATTTCTTCCTCAAATCTGTACCCCAATCCTAGCCGTTGGATGTCATCAATCAACTCAAGTGTGGTCATCAATGAAGCGTCCTCTTTGTTAATCATGCGCTTCACTTCTTTCTCTAACTTCTCCACTTTCTCCTTGTATGTTTCAACCTGCATACGAAATTAACGTTTTAACCAGTTACCCAAATAAATAAATAAATAAATAAATAAGTTTAAGAAGTACACCATGTTTAGGAGATCATATCATACATGGTAATTAGCTTCTAGGGACTGCAGAAAATCGAAGCTCCAAGAAGACGGCTGGTAATTTGCCGACAGTCTTTGACCGGCAGAACAGCGGACCAGCTGAGAGGTTCGGGAAGTGGTGGAGGCAATGCCTTGAAGAGGCCTGCGTGCACTTTGTGATGTACTGAGTTTGTGTGCGAAGAAGCATCCAGGGCTCATGCACGAGAGCTCGGTTGCCATGATATATATCATTTGTTGTGTCTTAACAAAATTCAAAGAAAAAAGAGAAAAAGATGTTCAAAGATTATGGTGGTTGTGTCTCTCACGGCCAGTCTTGTGCATCATCGGCACGTATTAGAGAGAGGAATTTAAGGGTGTACTCAAAAGACAAATAATGCTAAAAAGGGACAGTATGATTACTTAGCACCATAATAATTAAAAATGTACATTATTTAACAAATTTTATATGAACATATAGAACATGTGTCGACACTTATAATATTTTATTTAAAATCTTGTAATTATTAATTAATTTAATATAACTTTTTCTTTTTTTTTTAATAGAAAAATGTAATTTTTTTTTTAGAATTTAGTAACATGATAATACTAATTATGAATAACAGTTTATAAATGTGTTAATAGGAGACGACAACTATGTATATATGTAACGTACCGTGGCTGGGGCAGGTCACGCTGATGCAAGGTCAAAGCATGGTTTTGGAATTTTGTCAAGACATATAAAATGAAAGTTGTGGTCTTGAGAGGCATTAATGGAGGCACATCCACGTGGACAAATAGTTCGTCACAACAAAGCCACAGTTTATTATTATTATTATTATTATTATTTAATTATTTTGTGTACATCCGCTGCAGCTGTCGCATTCCTTCGACGTGTTACAGTCATTTATATTGTTTTATTTTTATTTTATTTCTAGAACTCTCTACCTCTATGTACAAGAATCTTTCGAGGAGAGATTTCCCCACTGTTTTGGCTTGATTAAGGGGCCACCACAAATGAAGTGATAGCTTTGCGAATTAGTTACAAAAAGGATGCCTACTGATCATTTAACTTTGAACTATTTAATTTACTCTACGTGAGATAATATGCAATGTACACACATGTCGTTGAGGGATTTTTTATTTTTATTTTTTTATGAATAATTAATATCAAGGAAGAATTAGAAGGCAAAGGACTAGCAAATTTAGCATTTTGTTGGAACCTTGCCAAATAATCTTGGTAGTTGTAATTAATATTGCGAAATAGATTCAAGAAAGTTAATTCGTTACCTTGTAAATGTAAATTATATAGTGGAAAAATGAATTTGTGCAAACATGGCCTTTTTTAAATACGTTTTTAGAAAAAAAAAAAATTGTCATAGGAACTGCATATTTTAAATTATAATGTACAGAACCTATTGTTAAATAAGTTTGGATAGAAGTCAATTTCAAAAAGACAAAAATTAACTTAAAAGACAAGAAATGAACAATTCACATATAAATATCCAACAACCTAATAACTTAATAATGCGGGATAAATTCACAATTTTGTATTCTTCAAATTGTTAATATGAACACTCACACATCAAATCATTGAAAAGGTAATTAAATGGTTAAAACAACAATGCCTATCAGTAGGGTAAATATACAGTTTCCACCATAAAATTTTCATATGAAACCTCACATTTTTTTTTTTTTAACAGGAAAAAAAATTATATTTCTTAGGCTAATTTCAAATTTTAGATTCCTAAAATAATAGAGGTTATAGAATAAATCTTAAAACACACAATATTTTTCTATGAACGTATCATAAATTGTAGTTTTAGTACTTTCTTAATTGAAATACCGACTTTTTAATGATGTTAATTATTTGTGCTCGTTGGTTGATTCACACATGGGGTTAAAACGAAAAAAATTGAACGTTAGCCGTCATTTAGTCTTGTGACCTTTATGTAAGTTAAACCATTTACCATTTAGAAAAATTGACATCTGAATAAATCAAAATCACATATATAATTACCAATAAAAATAGAGCCACAATCACAAAAATCTTTAACTATTGGACCACTGTTTTTTTTTTTTTTTTTTTTTTTTTTTTTAAATTTAACTTTAAAATTTTTTCGTGGTGATAATTAATATATGTTGAGCACAAATTTGGACCTTTTAGGTCGAGTCCGTCCGCGTAGAACAAATAGCCACGACGTCCTCAGAGAAAATAAGCTTGAAACTCGAAAGAATATTTAGTGGTCCTGATCATCAAATTCGGTTTTTTCTTTCGTTGTTGATGCAATAAAAGATCCCGTTTGGGCTTGATTATGCATATATATATATATATATATATAGAAAGATATATATATCTCGAAGATTCTTTAAAGGGTATATGATCGAGAAAAATAGTGCCATAAAATATAATATTCCAATTAAATTTCCATACATGTCTCTATCGAGATTCTTAATTTTCACAATTAATTCTCAATCTTGTACTCTGACAACTATGATAGTTAGACGTCGAGGAAGATTTTTGGGAATAAACCGTAATTGATCTAGGACCGTCTCTCTCTCTTTTGTTTTTATTATTATTATTTTTTAATTTATAAAAAGGGATCTAGCACCTTCTTTTTTATTTTTTTGTCTACCAGTACTACTGAAACTGACCTCCGAGTGACCATTAAGAAAAAAAAATCTTACGTACAAACTCACTCAAACCAGTAAAAAAAAAAAAAAAGAAGAAATAAGAAAAAAGAAATTAAAGAAGGTCTGAAGAAGATCTACTACGATCGAGAGGGGGAATAATATATATGTATGTATACATTGAAAACTCTTCTCGTTGGATATATGTGAATGTGTGTGTGTGTGTGTGTGTGTGGATTTCTTTCTATTAGTATATTAGTATATGTGGATTAAGCATTTTAGATGATTGATATAGTATTTGGAAGAAATTGCCTGTCCACGTTCGAATGAGAAGTGTATGTCCATGAAAATATTGAAGGTTCATATTTACAAGAAATGTTTGATTGTTGAATACTATTACTTATGTCGATTTTGGAAAAGGTTTTAAGAATTTTCATCAACATCTCATATGGAATCAAGGTTTTTTTTTTTTTTTTTTCATTTAAGGGAATTGTTTATAAATGAAGAATAGTTTAATAAACAAAAAAGGGATTTTTTTTTTGGAAGTTAACATGAAACCGAAGAAAGTGAAGAAAAAAGTTATTTTGATATATAGTTAACATGGAATATTACAAAAATAAATAAATAAATAAATAAATAATACACCGTTTGTCTTCAGTTATTGACTCTTAAAAAAAAAAAAATTGACACCTAGCTGGACAGGCTAAGGCAAACGGTATATATATATATTTTTTGGTGGAAGACGGAAGGATTACTTGCAACTTTCATGGTTTATTATTATTATTGTCAAAGATCTTTTCAGCCTCGGTGTGTTAGAGAGATTATAATATTTTTTCTATTATTATTGGGTAGTAAAAATAATAAAGTCTCACATTGAAGAAACACAAGCAAGTATATTGGCATAATTTGAAACAAGTAAAGTGTAAATATTACTAATGTATAGTGGGAACTATACTACTATCATGCACCACCACAGTGCACGCGCGAGGACGATTGGGTATTTAGGGTACACTTTGCACATACACATCGTTGCAAGGAGTCAATGAGTACTCTATTTTTGAATGCGGTGCTTTTCCAAATTAAATTTGGACTGTTGATTTAGTCGGACACAATCTAACAGTCGGATTTAAATGATTTCAGATTTAATTTAAACCGTTAATTGAATTATTATAATTTAACGTTAATAATTAATTCTGATGATCAACGGGTATGTCTGTTGAAACATATATGTTTTTTGATTGAAAAGATACATTTTAATTTAAAAGGCATGACTGTTGTATCTATTGTAACTCTTTATGGATATACATATCAAAGGCTATAAAACTCCAGTTTCTGATATTAGTTTCACATCTTATTTTGAAATTTAATAAGATTGCTACTTATTAAATTTATGGATTTTTTATATCTTGGAGGTAATTTATCAAAATACTTGATAGCAAATTGTTTGTAGTGGGGACAAAAAAACTTTAAAAAAAGTAATTTCTACGCTTCAAACCTTTTGATTTTCTCCCATTCTATTTCATTGTTTACAACTGAATAGTTTTCCCCACCCACTATTTTCAACACGGTGAATATGTCTTCATTTTTTTCCTGTTCTCTTTAGTCCTTACATTTGTTTTCTTATCGGGTTTGCTATAACTGTCAAACCTGTTTTTGGAAAAGGAAAGTTGATCATATCACCGGCGCTGGAAAAAAATAATTTTATGTTGTAGTAATTATTATCTCATTGGAAGGATCATCATTTCAATATATCATATTAAAATAAACAAAATATATATGTAATATTGCATTTATTTAATGTAACATTGACACAAGAAAAGTATAACATATAAAAAAGTAAATAATTAAGCCTACGAATGTATATATATAATTGTTTTTTTTTCTCCTTGCTATGACCGTCTTTAAAAAAAAAAAGGTCTTTCATAGCGTTAAAAAATGCTATCATAAATATACAATAACATTTTGGGAAAAATGTATCCATTCATGTTATTAAAGTTTCTAGTTTTTATAGCATTCGATAGGTGCTATAATATTTTTGATAGCATTTAATTGATGCTATAATAACTATGTTAGAGCATTTATCGCATGCTATAAAAAATTGCCCATGTCAGTTATACAATATTAACCAAACATCACAGTTCACTATGTTCCCAAAGGCAACTTCACGACTCAAAGCTTACATATATGTTTGCTACTGATGGTTCAAATCTTTGTCTAGTCTTTCAAATTCTGTCCATCAGTAGTTAGATATCGTCCTTCAAGTCCTATACACAAAAAGAAATAAACACTTACATCAATAAATCATCACACATGTTAAGCTAAACCATCACCAATCAAATGTACAATATATCACATAAGTGTATTTTTTTTTACGTAATAACTTTATCAATGGGCCATGCTACTGTAGAGCTAATAGCGTCTTCATTATGAAGCATCTCTGAATTAGGCCTCCACAAAAATGTATTAGGACTTCTTACAACATCTACCCAAACTCTTGCAGCATTAGGGTGCGATAGGAATATGATAGATCAAAGCTGTTGGATCACTTGATGACCAACGCCCCACGGCTATAATTTCACCAGAACCATTCCAATTCATTATCTTATATTCCTTGCTTTGTGAGTTAGTGTTGACACTCTTTCAAGAAGGAAAAATAGCAAAAACAAATTTAGAAATTATTTTTCACTTAGAAAACAAAGATGTGTTTCATTTATAAATAGAAAAACTATAAGCATAATTTTACCATGGAGAAAGGCATTGGTGCATTTGATTGTTTCTCTGTTTCGCAAGATGGACCCTATAATAGATCATATAAAGCAATTTATCATCATGTGCAATCTGAAAGATTTAACATATATATGAATTAGACACTAATATGATTTTTCAATAAGATATTTATTAAAAATATTTAATAATCGCCTTTTCAATTTTCTACATGCCTTTTCTATTCAGGTAATGAGCTCGTATCTTTATGACATAATTGCCAATTTGGTAATGGTAACTCCTCCTTGATAGGCTCTTAATCGACCATTCTTTTTAGGACCAAAAACTTTCAGAACAACGTCTCTTTTATATTTGTTTGAGATGATAAAGGCACTCTTTATGACATTCTTCCATGTTTTCCTGGAGAGCGTAAATTGTAATTGAATTTTTTGATAATATTATGGTAACTAAAATTAAAATAATGAAGGAAAAGGCATAGACTGGTACAATAGCCTCACCAACTGCTACGGATACAAGTTCACCATTTTTCTTTGCTTGTGCTTGGTCCAAGTAGCAACTCTAGATTGTCATTTTTTGCTTGTTCTTTACTATAAGATAAGAAAAAGAATTAGCATTAAAAAATGTGTTAAAAGCTAAAAAGCATATGACTTACCATGTCGTCAATTAAACGAGCACATCCTTTGCGACTGCCAGTATATGTGAGTTGTTTCTTCTTCATCGCTTTGAGTTTTTCACTTTTAGCCTAGTAATAAACATGTATTTGAGTATGTACTACATATGAAAAAAATGAGAATAAACAAAGATAAAAACTGTTTGTTAACTAGTTATTGTCAGAATATTTATGGCACAGTTTCATTTTCAGAGAGATGTTCAGGAAAAAAGCTACCAAATAGAAGAAAAAGATTAAAAGAGAAAGAGAAACAGAGCATCTGCAACTTTTTATAGTTCAGCATATTTGATTAGTTATAGTTCAACGTATAACTGCAAGTTGTTCCATACCGCAAAAAATTCGTCAGTTGATTTAAGTTTACAAAGTTTAATCTTCTTTTGTTCAGCCGTGAATGTGAACTAACAAAGGGGGTAACATGATGTAATAGAAGAGAATAACAAATTATTTGAATGGTTCAATCAAAAGCAAAGAAAATGATAAAAGACAAGAAAGAAACAACAATAAGAACTCAGTTTTGAAGGTAAAACATACACAAGCATGTGCAAACATATAAACGAATTGTTGCTAAAGGATACAAAATTACTGCTACTGAAGTAGCAATTAATATTGCAGATTACATAATTTAACCGACTAAAAATAAGGAAGCTTAGAGACATCTAAAGAAGGCCATTTTTTTTTTTCCTATTAGAGACATCTAAACAACAGACTTAAATACTCATTTCTATTATATTCAAACAAATATCAATAATACTAAACAAACTCAGGTGCTAATGACTAATTGATAATAAAGTGATGCAGACAAGACAATATTTCAAGCTCAAGCAACACGTTTTTGACAAGTGTGTATGGCTTTCATGGCTTGAGTCTTGGCTCACAAGCTTGGCTTTCAAGCTCAACTTTAATTGTTAATTTCTGAGTGATTATTTTCAGTTTTTATTCTAGTATTTACTACACTTTCAAGTTGGTTTTAATTATATTTAATTACATAGAAGTTTGTTAGGCTCTTGGGCTATTATGATGGGATTTGTTCAGTTTTGGTGGCTGAAGTAAAGGGTGTAATTATAGGAATATGGAGTGTTTGTAACTGAATTTTTATTTATTTGGAATGTAAAACTTCGTCCTAAAAAGGGCTGGAATGATCTATATTGTGACAGCTTTATATTGAATGCAAAAATTCAGTTCTTGTGTGAATTATGAACTCTTATATCTTAGTTGGATCCTAGCAGAGTGGCGAGTTTTTGACTATCTAACATGTGGGAAACATTAGTGGGTCCTCCTAGACTTATTTTGATTCTGAGTTATTTTTCCCAACCCAGCCTTTACTATGAACAATATTCTGTACCAAAAGTTTCTAGTGTTATCTAGATTTTTATTTGGATGTTGAAGGCTCTGAAAAAGTCTAATACTCAGTTTCTAATTGCAAACTGCAATCAAACTAATGACTAATCTAAAGAAGGTTAAATCAAACCTATGTAATAGAAAAAACTCGTCGATTGAAATGTTGAAGGCAAAATACGTTCTCAATGTGCTGGCTGGTACAGAGATGAGAATCATGAGAGAGGAAAATCTATGGAAAAGAAAAAAAGAGGAAAACCGGTTTGAGAAGAGGTTCTTATTTCACTAGTTTCAGAGACAAATCTGAGAGGAAAATCTATAAAATAAAATTTGAAAAGGAAATCAATTTGAGAGGGAAACCAATTTGAGAGGGAAACCGTTTAGAAACTAATCCATTTGGGAATTTCAACTGGACTACAGAAGATGGAAAAAATTATGCTGAATCTTGGGAGAGAGAGTTTCAGTAGGAAAAAAAAAACGGTTTGGTCGATCATATTTTTCAAGAAATTCTGCATCTATCTATATATATTTATACAAATTTTAGAATTACCTAAATACACACTAGTGGATTACAAATTTATTTATTTATTATTATATATATATATTTTTTGGAAAGTAGTCGATTGCAAATTTGGAGCGGAAAGGTTTATTTCCCTTTTTTTTTGTGGGAAAATGTTTTATTTCTTTCCTCTAACTCTTTGCATAACGTTTATTCCAAAAAAAAAAAATAATAATAATAAATAAAATAAAAAACCTTTGGATCACGCCGCCTAAAAAAATTAAAAGAATTTAGGTTTTTTTTAAGAGATATATTTGTTTTTTCTTTTTAATAAATGAAAAAAGTAAAAACTTCTTTTTTTTTTTTCTCAGAAGATACAAATAAATAATTTTATCAGAATAATCAAAGACTTTACATTTAGATTGACACCTCATAAATACTCGTCTTGTACTAGGCTCCTCGGTATTATTTTTTAAGATAAGTCACTCTAATAAAAGATTATCAAAAAAAAAGAAAGAAAAATAACACGTTCTATTTACTTTTGTAAATACATATATAATGGTGGTTCCATTTGGGAAAAAAAAATTCATGTTTTTGAAAAGAAAATTTTCTTTGCTTTAAATGAGAAATCTTTTCATTTTGAAAATAAGATAATATAATTAGATGTGTAAAAAAAATTTGAAAGCAAAAAGTTTATTTGCAATAAGAATAAATGGTATTGAAAATGATACATTATAAGAAGATTTTAAAAATATTCATTTTATTTTTCTAAAAGAGTTTTGTAAAAAGTAAATTTAAAAAGGAGATATTTTTTTAATAATAAGAGAATAGTGAAAAATATTAAAAAAAAAAAAATCTTGTACAAAAAAATTTCAATTTCAGAAATTGGATATGTCATCAAATATATGGGACATTTTCTATCCCGTCCTACATCACTAGTGGGAGTACATGTGGCAGCTAGGTAGGAATGTGGTGAAATTGTTCAAGACATAATAGTAAATCTATATTATGTTATAGATGTTTATCCCATCGAAGGGGGCTATCAGTCATAACCTTCGTATGACCATCGTGCTAGACGATAACCATACATTGGATTGATTTTTATCATACAAGATAAACTATTGCATGAAATGTCATAGATGACATCATAAATAAA
>CM046365.1:22318926-22343604 GCA_025413025.1 Ficus hispida
ATAAACTACTTCATCTTGATAAATCAGGATGTTCTGTTCAACTAATTTAATAATAATAATAATAATAATAATAATAATAATAATAATAATAAGAAAAGCATTGTAATTTGGACCCGTAAAAACAGGTAAAGACTTGGAAGTTAATTAAGAGAGTAGTGGAGAAGAGAAGTGCCGTCTAAGGAAAAGTTTCTGGGACTTTGTCTCTTGTCATACATATATATATATATATATATATGTGTGTGAATTAATATGATCTCTTGTTTGCAGCAATTATTAGGTAACTAAACATTTCATACTGATTGCATCATCAGCATCTTCTGCGACAAGGCAGGTGTGAAGAATTTTAATGAATTTTAAGTGATTTTTTTTTTTTTTTAATTTTGGTCAGTATATAACACGCAAGTTAAAGGTCGAGAATAAAACCCGCATGATACGTTATGTCAGTGTGAAGGGCTTTATTAAATCGAGGAGGGTAGGCACAGCACACAAGTGGTGATTGTAGCAGGACTAGTTGCTTTCTCACCTCCACAGCTTTAATTATCATCTTGGTGTGACATTCTTTTCCTTGTACTTATACCACGTACCTTTCTTTTTTACTGACATACACCATTTTGTATACACTCATTATTCTCTGCTTTCTTTGTATCCCTTCTGATTCATCTCTTTACACTTGTATCGGTTGTTTATATTCTTGCGTTATTGGTTTTGTTATGTGAGATCAAAATTTTGGAACAGTACTTTCTTACATTATTTTGTTCTCACCCCGCGTTAGAATCTTTCGTTCCCTTTTCTTCTCTTTTGTCATGAGAAATTCATTAGTGTTGAATCATAAAATAAAATATCAGATACAATATGATTTTGAACCATCAATTTTTTAATCACATTCTTTTGCACACATAAATATATATATAGTTTTAAATTTTAGTATCATTTTGAATTTTGATCATATTAACATTCACATTTGTATGTAAAAGCGAGTCTCCTCTCTCTCTCTCTTCTCTCTCTCTCTCTTCTCTCTCTCTCTCTCTCTCTCTCTCTCTCTCTCTCTCTCTCTCTCTCTCTCTCTCTCTCTTCTCTCTCTCTCTCTCTCTCTCTCTCTCTCTCTCTCTCTCTCTCTCTCTCTCTCTCTCTCTCTCTCTCTCTCTCTCTCTCTCTCTCTCTCTCTCTCTCTCTCTCTCTCTCTCTCTCTTTTTTAAACTTGAAGTCAAAAGGATCTGAACCCTTCACCTTATAATGGAATCGGTATATTAAATTACCGCTAGACTATACATTCAACCTTAGTCCTTTCTCATTTTTACATTGCCTATTAGACATTATAAAGATATGCTTAAAAACGTACTCCACAGATGGGGTGGCCTCCAAAAGAATCGGAAAAAACAATTTTAGTATTTATGATCTTAAAAGAATAGAGTGGTTGAATCTTGATCTCGGCTAATCTTTTTTTCTTAAGATATACTTGCAGACCCAGTCAATGGGATGACTACCATAACCAAATTAATATAATATACATATATATGTATATCTTCTGATTGCTTTTAGGGCAAGTCAACCACTTCATTGACCCCCCAATATATTATTATTACTAAATGAAATAATATTATTTTTGTTCTCTAAGTTAGATTATTGAAGGAAAAACAGCTAAATAATGAACAACTATGGCATGGTCACCATATAATAAGCAAAGTACAGGTACCTGTGTCAAACATGTGGTAGTTTAAGGATTACAAAAGTTTATTTCTTTTTCAAATGGAATAATAAGGATTATAAAAAGTTTACATTTGGACAAATTCTCATTTGATACAACTTTTTTTTTTTACACTCATAAGATTGCCAGCTTGCAAAGCATATGGTCCAGAACTACTGCCAGAGAAGGCTGAAAACGACTTCAGAAGATGCATCTTTTATCCAAAATTACTAGAGAGAAAAATAGCCAGGTCCCAGGGGACCACCACCATAAAATAAGAACGCCATGAAAAGCTTTCTTTCAGGACTGCAGAACAAAGATTCGATCTCTGTTAAAAGAAACAATTCATACAATTATACACCTTTAGTTGAGCCCCACAAAAAAAAAAAAAAAAAAAAAAAAAGAGCCCAGAAAAGAGGGCAAAAGGGAAACAAAAGCCAGTACTATTATATGAAAAGGTAAAAAACAAAAACTCATTCCTTAATGATATACATTATGTGGGGTGATTCTTTAAGAATACAAGTTGTGAATGGCAAAGTATGAAAGTTTTGTGAGTTATGAACACAGCCTAGGCAAGGATCTTGAATGACTCTGGCTTAGTGCTCTCGATTTCATGATCTTTGCCATTTGGATTTGCATTTTTCTGCACACTTTTTCCAACTCCATCACCCTCCATTGCATTCCTTGCAAATGCGCCCTCAGATTTTTGCTATCAGCTTGAAGATCAAGGCTCCCCGCAAAGAGGACTACTTGTTCCTCCGATTTGTCTTTCTTCGACTCGTTTCCAGCTTCCGTGGCTCTAGAGGATGAATCAACACATGACTTGGTGTTGTTGGTGGCATGGAGTAAGCTTTTGAGCTTGAACTGCTGAGAGATTAGTGCTTGGACTGCAGACCTCGAAGGGAATTTCAGGTTCTGAGAAAGGTGTATGCAGGATTCAGCCGAGAGCTTCTCGTGGTTCAACGCACAGCAAATTTTCATCTTTTCTTCTTCGGATAATCCTGAATGCACCTGCAAAAAAACCAGATTTAATCAAAACGTAACATATGGTTCGAAAGAAAGAAAGTGGTCAAAAAGACGTAGCTCTAGAATTACAATGTTCATTAGGACAAGGTTCTAGAAACAGATCAAAACCTCAGCTAAATTCTTAGATCTAAAACTATATAGAAACCTAGATAATCGAAATGAAATTGAGATCAATGCAGTACCTCTAGATACATGTCGACAGCACGATAAATCTCATCATAGGAATCTCGAGCAGATTCTGGTAAGGCCGTGATCAGAGCCAGGAATTTCAAAGGCTTTAAATAAGGATCTGGTGCTACTTCAGCAATATACAAGTCCATCAAGGAGGCAACTTTGTTCAATCTCATTGCAGATAAGTGACAGAACCCTTCGAGGAGAAATACCTTCAAAAATCTTAGAACAAGGTTCACATCATACAAGTGATTCATCCCGTAGGGAGATGGAACAAGCAAATTATCTAATGTTGCTTGATCCAACTGCGAGCCAATCATATTCTCCAACTTATTCCTGCTACTTTTACTCAGCTTCAGATTCAGAGCGACCCGGTGAATCTCAAACAAACTCTTGCAGGATACGCAACTTTGATCGAGAATGTAAAGCAGATCAATAACGGTTTCGACATTCCTGCACTTCTCGCTGGATGAGGCTGTACAAGACTTTGATTTCTGGAAGTAAACCAGGAACCTACTAATGATGGCATGGTCGAATTTCCGAGAAACCATAGACTTCACAAGCATTTCAACCATAACAGGACTTAAAAACACGAGATCCTCAAACCACCAACTTGTTCTAGAGAAGACAGTCTTCAGACTTTCAGTGCTTTTAGTGTCACATGAAAAACGAAACCCAGAGCTATCTGGGGAAGAAGTAGACAGGCAAGGACTCGCTTCACTGGCCAAAGCCAGCCTTCCGACGAGAGAATCCAAGCACCTCTCAAGGATTCCTGAAGAATCAGAAGCTGGAAGTAAGCCTTGGCATTGCTTCAGAGCCATCAGAAGCTCAGACCAGGTCCAGTATCTCATTTCTTCAAAGGATTTCTCCGTTTGTTCGAACAAATTACCGGCCCCAGAGACGGAACTCTTCATTTCCATGAATTCGGCCGCACAACGCAGGAGGGTAATATTGGAAGGAGTTATCTCAGTCCTACCGAAGTTATAGCAGAACCTCAACATCAGCTCAAAACACTCTGCCCCACCAGGAAAGTCATGGAACACTACTTTAAGGCTAGTAGTTGTCCCTTTAGATTTACCAAACAATTTGCACAACCTGCCTGAATATGAAGCAAGTATTTTCTGCAAACGGTCAAAGAAAAAAATAAAGGTTACAATGATAAAAAATAAAAAATAAAAATAAAAAAAAAGGTTAAAAGACCAACATGTTTAGACAATACTAGTACAAATGCTTCATAAATCTATTTGAACATACAACAAGATAGGGAAAGGTAGACAAGTTTATTGTCACAGAGAAAACCAGAAGGAATTTGGAAACAAAGTTCTGCAGATTTTAAGCAACAAGGACAAGAGCCTAATCCATCCCACGGCAGAATGAGACCTACCAAAAGAATGAACTCATTGAATTGAAGACAAACAAAAAAAGTAGGAAACCTTGCATTTGATTCGTCATTAAACATGAAAATTTTAAATTAAAGTTGATTGATTTTTTAAAAAATTAATTATAAATTTTATTAATTTTTTAAATTAAAATATAAAATAAGATGAAAAAAACATAATTTAGTTCAAATTAATCGTTAATGCCAAATAAAACCTAAAATAACAGAACCTGCAAAAGAATGGTGACAGGTCGTTATAGACAATAAATTTTTGGTCAGAGCAACTAAGAAAAAGATGTCTGCTGCTAATCAGCTAGTAACGAGGAAACTAGAGAGAGAAAGAAGAGAGAGATTGAGAGAGAATTAAATGGCTATGAAAGCAACCCTTTAGTCCTCCTCAAAAGGAGTGAATAAAACAAGTAAGTAATAAAGATAATAAAACGTTTGAGCCCCATAACACCAGCATTAAATGGCATAAGGAATCGAAAAAGAGAAGGCCCTCTTACTTTGGTGTATTGTACAGTTTCTCAAAACAGTGACGACAAAGAGGCAATGAAGCAGATGAAGAAAAGGATATCTATAGTTGCTACTACCATGACCCACATCAATGCCTTACAGGTGTGACTTGAATGATGAACAAGAAAAAAAAATCATAAAAATAAATAAGTTACAAAAAAAAGAAGAAGAAGAAGAGTCATAAAAGAATGTTAAAAGTTAAAACTAAATATACGAAGCATCATAAATTCAATGTCAACTTTTTCAGTAACAAAGATCACAAATTAGAGAGCCTGAATGAGTCGGCATCAAAAATCCAAACTTGCCAATTTCTGTATATCCAAATAAATGAGATAGAAAAGGAAGTTTTAAGAGGAAGGTAGATTTTTAGTATTTACCTTGTCCACAATGAAAGTCTCTTCGCTATTGACATCCACTTCAAGGTCACAGAAAAACTCCATGTCCCCAGAAAAGAAAAGAAAAGAAAAGAAAAACAAGGAAAATGGGAAAATCCAAAAGCTTACAAAAGATCAAAGTCTTTTATTGGGAATCTGGAAGAACAGAAGGCAAAGTAGAAGATTTGGGATCAAAGAAAAGAGTAACAACCACAGAGGAGACAGAGTTGAGGAAGGAGACCTAGAACGCCAACACAAGCCCATTATTCTTAGAAGAATGAGAAGACAAACACAAGCAAATGAATTTCACTCGGGCTGTGCAAAATGGCATATGGGCAGTCGCTAATTATCCAATTGTTGCTGGAGAGAAGGAAAATATATATATGTGATTTTTCTTTCTTTTTTCCCACTGGGATACAGAGAGAGACAACACACTCAAAAAAGAGTTTTTTGAGAGAAGACGAATAAAAAAAACAAGAAGAATAAGGACAAACAAGGCACTTATTACATTGCACAGTGAGTGAGGCAGTTAGAGAGAGAAAATATATATATATAGAGAGAGAGAGAGAGAGAGTTTTTGCTGTCTCTGTGTGTGTGTGTGACCACCAGGCTCAAATCTGACATTCCCGGAAAAGACAATATAGTTTGTTGTAGTTGAAAAATGAGATTTTTATTTCTTCTCCTACTTTTTTTTCTTTCTTTTACTGACAAACAATAAACTAAACTATAAGCTTTAGCTGCTCAAGCCTCAAGCTTTTTTGCTGGCTTATTTTTTTTTATTTTTTTTTTTTCAAGTTCATCGCTTCAAGTCTCCGTGGCAAAAGCACCCCACCCACCATTTGGGTAGGTGAATTGACTGAATTGCCCATTATAGAACATCTCTTTTTCAGTTTGCCTTTAATTCCCGGGTTAGAGATAAATAATAATAATTTTTTATTAATAATATTAATTGATAATATTAATTCACGGATTCAGTTTACCTTTAATAATAATATTAATTGACGGATTCAGTTTACCTTTAATTGACAGAATTAATAATAATTTTTATTAATTTTTTAAAAAAATAAAAAAAATATAATTTATTTATAATTAAACTTAAATGCAGTACGAAATCTGATTCCAAATTTTCCTTCTTTATTTCCTCCTCCACGTTGGAGGTTGGACTCTGTGGACCCCAATGGGTCTCACAAAGAAGGATCTTGATGTTGTTATAGCCCCACAAAATATATCATCTAATAATTAAGGAGTGAACATTCTCCGGTTTTAGACCAAAAAAAAAATTTTATTTTTATTTTTTGATCCTTTGGTTTTTTTTTTTTCTGGATCTTTTTTTTTCATTTTAATCCTTTCTTAATTTTCTTTTTGAACCTTTTTTTTTTCATTTTGGTCCTCTTTTTATTTTCTTTTTGGACCAAATTTTTTTCGTTTTGGTTATTCTTTTTACTTCAATATTTATTTTTTGATCATCTGTTTTCTCTCATATCTTTTTTTTTTTACATTTTAATCCTTTTTTTTTTTTTTGCTTCTTTTAGGCCCAATTTTTTTCATTTTAATCTTTTTTTGTATTGATAATTTATTTCATTTTAGTCATTTTATCTTTTTTATTTTCTTTTCATGCCTTTTTCTTAGGTCTTTTTATGTATTTTTTTTTACTTATTATTTTATTTTTTTCCTATTTAGATAAATTTTCTCAAATTTGTCTCACATGTGCATAGCACATACTTTACACTAGTCATGTTACACGAACCAAACCCATTTGTTCTTACGTATGAGAGTTAATTAGAATACATACAATACTATCTGCATTAATGATTTTTGGGTAAGAGAATACAGTAATGTCGTTCCCTACGTGAATTTATCTATTTAATAACAGAGCTTTAAGCATCTCCAAATGTAATACTGAATTAGTATGTTAATGATAAATTTTGATAATTGGATTAAAAAAAATTGCTCTCCATTATAGTTTTTTTTTTTTTTTATGTCAAATTTATCATATGTTAAACTTTATGATTCATTTACCACAAGGTATAGTCAATGCCAAATTTCACTTTTGATTCTTATTATTGGTTGTTGTCTTATATAATTATTACAATGTTTTTATTTTTCATTTATTTAAATACTAAAAATTCATTTTTATAACTTCCAATACACAATAATAATGATAAAAAAGTAAAAATAGCATAATATGTTGGAGTATAAAATAAAACAATATTATTTTTCATATTATTTTGTAATAATATAATGTGGACATACACAAATATATTGGAGATGGTCTTATTCACCTATACTAGGAATGCATACATATAATACATGGAAAAATGCATACATATAATACACCTTTTCCATGGTAAATCTGATAACCACTAATACATATAAATCCTTTAGAAAAGGAACAGTTTTTAAGAGAAACTCAATGATATCCTTCAAATATCACTAATGAATAAATTCAAAAATCCATTTCAACCTCTATCTATTTGAATCCTTATTTCGATAGTATTTAACAAAATCATAAGTACTTAACATATGGATTCAGACACATCTTCGAGATCAAAACCACCTCTCAGGTATGCTCTACCACTATCACATACTTATTAAGTATTACTTAGCATGCATTTGATGCATAAGTTGAAATTGAGTTTTTGAGATTGAAGTTATTTGATTTTTTAAAAAATTAGTTAAAATTATTGTTAACTTTTTAGGGGAAAAAAAAAAAGAATGAACTGAGTTTTTTCTGATTAGAGTTGTTACTCTAAACTTATCACCAGGGTCAGGGGATTGGGTCGTCGGCGTCTTGGGAAGCAGATCTAGCGTGGGGGGTGGCGAGGCTTTGTCGATGTCGCGGGAGGGAGGTTTGGGGGGGGGGGGGGGGCGGTGTCGGGGGGATTGGGTCACCATGGATGGTTTTTAGTTTTTTTTAATTTTATTTTTTAATATTATTTTTAAAATTTTTTTAACATATATTAAAATAAAATAAAATATATTACAACTATAATACACAAATAATATATCAATCATTTGATTATATTTTAACCGTTTAAAAATGAATTAAAAGAATTTGCCGTAACTTTATCATTTATTTTATCTTACGAGAATAGGAAATAGGCGCTTCCGACCACGGACGGCAATGGAGGCGTTATGAATGACTTATGAACCAAACGGGGGACGCGTGAAAAACCAGATTTGCAGACTTAAAAAGACTATTTTGCCGCCAAGAAGCAGATCCTATTCACGTTGTCGCCCCTCTGACAACTGGGACCAATAAATAAAAGAGGTGTTCACCTGCAGAGGAAGAGAATATTATTTATAAGATTGCTTTTTTATCTCCTTCTTTTCAACCTCATCATGAATCCTGATGCTTTCTGAAGAAAATTTTTGATCATCATAATCATTACCAAATCATCTCTTTGGTCTCCCCATCAATACATTAATTCATGAAGGAACGACGTCGTTTTTCAAGTGCCAGCGTTTCAACTTTGATTTTTTTTTTCTTTCTTTGTATTTATATATATATATTTTGGTTATATTTTTTCAAAATTATAATAACTTATTAATTTTATTGTAATATTTTTCAATGATACTTAATTTTCACACTAATAGTATTATATTTTCCGTGTTACGAGATTTTAAATAAGAAATTGTAAGTAAATTAACTAGTAATTTCAAGATACTAAACATAATGTTACATTAATTACCAAATCTATTTTCACTTTTAAATAAATTTTTAAATAGTCTAATTTATAATTTATAATTGAAAGTAGCTCTATGTCGTCTATAACAAATTCTTAACATGGACATATAATTTAAAAGATAATATAATGATTAAAATAATAATATCTGTAAATACAAAAATAACAGTTAGTATTATTATTAATATTTTCTAAAGTCATTGCTTAATTATTGGAAACGTATCTAGATTGTCATTGTCCCAACTTCAATGTATTAAAAATGAAACATGATTCCTTCCACGACAAAGTCGGAAATTCATCATAGCAAAAAAGGGTAGTAATCCCACATCAAAAGGCACCTCCCCCGCCAAATGTATGTCCAAATAAACATAATTAGATACTATTTAAACTTATTTTCCACGCACTTCTTTTTTCTTTATTTGACGGCACACACACGGAGAGAACTTAAATTAATGGCTATAATTTATGGATGCTTTCCTCAATAAAGACAGTCCAAGTTTAGTGTAACATACAAAATTAAGGAAACTTGTAAAAATTAAGATAGGCTTAGGTACGTTCGTCTCAACCAAAAATAAATAAATATAAGCTAACGTGTTGTTTTCGTTTTTTGTACGAAATGTGGAATAGCTTAAGAGTAGTTTTTATCAACAGGTGAATATGGACAATGTTAATAAACATCGGTATAGTATTAAGCACGATTTTAATAGAAGATGAGTTTCAAGACATAAAATTTACATAGGATTCACCTTTTATTAATAATGATATTTGATACAGATGGTGTCCCATTATATTTTTCTTTGAGTATACAAGTAAATTCATTAAAAGCCTTTTTTTTTTTAAAGGAAAGAAAGTTAATTCATCTCTTTCTTTTTTTCTTTTCTTTTCTTTTTTTTTTCCCCGTTGTCCAGGAATATATGGTGCTTATTGTAATATTGTAGCAAACCTTTATGTTTTATGTCTTTTCGCGGTTATTTTCTTTTTCATAATCGTGTATAATTTGAAAACTTTAAAGAGGGTTGGGATCATGATGTAACATTTTTGCTAACACAAATACACAATAATTAAATAGGAAAAATAACAAATTAATTTTGCAGTGACAAAAAACGGAGCACTTAATGGTCCTTTTTTCTCTCTGTCGATTGACCCCATCATGTCTCAACTTGAAATTCAAGTTTCAAACACTAATAAAAAAGCCTTGTTAGAAAATATATAAAGCATAAACAACGAATAAGTCAATTCAAATAAAATATAATGAAAATTGTTACACTAAAATTCAACCTTAACTCAAAGGAAACAATACAAAGAAGATCGTCGAAGTACGTGAGACACGCTTTCCTTAAAACAGATTCGTCCCCTCCGGCAAGTGCACAAGGCTTCAACGGAAGTCTGTCTCCTAAGATACAACAACAAATAACGGTAGTCTAGTACGATCGAAAACCGCTTCCGGCGAACTTGAAACCAAAGCCTTCCCTACACCAAAACTCAAAAAACCCGATCACTATAAGAGAAAAAGCTAGAATAAGAAAACAAAAACAAAAATAAAAAAAAACTTGTGCTGTGGGATTTTTGTGTGTGATTTCAAGCTTGTGGGGGCCTCCTTTTATAGGCTCAAGGATGGGGTGTTACAAAACCGAAATTCAATTTGGATTTAATTTTTGAATTAATCATCTACTAATATGACCAATCATCTGGAATATGAACAGATGACTATTTATATTCTGAAAAATAAAATAAAATAAAATTTGGAAAAAAATTTTGCAAAACAAAGCCCACACGAGGGCAAACATAACGAATCAACATTTGAGTCGCCCACATCATGCGAGCACACACATTAGACCCCTAACCCATCAGGGCTGTGATTTGCACCCCCCTACGCGAGAGAGCATCTTAGGTTCACAATCTTACCTAAATCCAAAAGTGCAAATCCTTATAAAGTCCATCAAGCTTTCATACCTAAGTAATGTGGGACTCCACATATATAAGCAACTTTCTAACAAAATTCTATTCAAATGGGCATATTTTGAGCATCAATTTCTCATTCATCAAAATACCATTTTGAGTGTATAAATATATGATTTTGATCTCCTCGCGACGGAGAAAGCAAATCCACCAAAACTCGTTAATTTTACTAAGTGGGTCCCACTCAAATTTGTACCTCAAAATAGTTTAAAAACCATTTTTCCAACAAAGGTATTGATGGAAATCTTGCACGAGACCTACAAAAAAGATTGGGGAATCATATCAGTAGTTAATTATATTATATGCTTTCAACAAACTAGCTTTTCAAATATTGTCGATCTGAAACATTTATTTTTTGTCAATTAATCAGCATTAAGAATTACCTAATATTCCTTAAATTCCAATTGAACTTTTTCCTCCCAAATCTTGGAGACTTGAATTTCATTAACATTAGCAATTGTATACTACAAGAAATTGCAACTTTAGAGACTAAAATTTCAGTGACTAAATATTAATAGTCACTAAATGTACGATTTTATGACTAAAAGTTGGTCATAAAAATATTTGATCGAAAAATACATTGTTTTCGACACCAAGTCAATTTGTGACTAACTATTTAGTATAAAAAGGTTGATTTAGTGACTAAATGGACATTTAGTCACTAAATTGTGGTGCCAAAAATTAATAATGGAGGGAGTGCTAAGTTTTTACCATTAAAATAATATAGTCGTTGAAGGTAACATTTTATGACCAAAACTTAGTTAGTAAAAATTAATAACTTTAGTGACTAAAATATTAGTTGCAAAATATTATAAAAAATTACACATTCAGTGACCACACTTTTTTCCTAACTAAATCTACTTTGTTGCGACTAAGCTTAGTCACAAAAACATTTACTAAAATTTATGTTATTTTTTACATGACTAACCTTTTGGTCGTACCAGATGGCAAAAATTTTTTATACCACATGGCTACCTATATAATTTTATTTTTTTTCATATATTGATTACAAAGAAAATCAATGGATAAAAAATAAGATTTCTTACAAGATTAATAACAAAAATTCCCTTAAATTATAACATTTGTATCACTTTACTTCTCGAATTTTAAACGGTAGTATCCGTTCTCCCGATTAATTCCACTAAAAAAATTTAGTGCTTCACTCACATATTTAATAGAACATTAACACATGATTTTAAAAGTCCGGGGGT
Organism: Ficus hispida; assembly: GCA_025413025.1. Lineage (NCBI taxonomy): Eukaryota > Viridiplantae > Streptophyta > Magnoliopsida > Rosales > Moraceae > Ficus > Ficus hispida. The sequence continues at coordinate 22,330,932 of CM046365.1, forward strand.
ATTTTTCTACAAGTGAGAGAGAGAGAGATTGATTTAATTTGATGCTTTTTAAGGCTTAATTTGACGTTTTCAATCAATATTAGTTTTTTTTTTAATTTATATAAACGAGTATTTGCTTCTCTTTTTGGAGCAAGTATTTGTTTTTCTTTCATAATTAGGATATTAAACCTTTTTTAAAATCTAATTCAGATTTAAAACAAAATAACTTAATCTTCCAGTTTTTGAGAAATTATTATTTTTATTTTAAATTAGTATGAAAATTTTGAACCCAAATCAGAATTCTCACTAAGAAAATGAAATAATAAAAGAAAAAATAATAATTTGCAATCCAACCAACAAGATATATATATGATTCAGGAGACTATACCATGTCCCAAAAAATATATATATATATATATTTGTAACGATTTTTTTCGTTATTGAATAAAAAATTTAAAATAAAACGTTTTCTTTTAATCATTATTTCAAAATCGTTTCCCCTGAATAAATTTTAATTTCAAATTGTTTCTTATCCGTATTTGCCGGTCAAGAGAAACATGCATCCATATTTTTAATTCTTTTAATGGTAAATTCAAAGAGAGGTTTATTTGTTTATTCTTTTAAGACTTTTTTTAGAGAGAAAAAAAAAAGAGGTTTTTTTTTTAATTTTATATATTTTTTGAAAGATGTTTAAGTAAACATTTTTTTCGCTGGGGAGATGTTAGTTTAAACAATTGATCGATCTAGATACTTTCTCTCTTATTTGTTTTCTTCTACATAAAGAACAAAACAAAACTTAATTACGGCAGCTCTTTTATGCTATGTAATTCTTTAAAAAAAAAATTATATGATTGGGGGATTTGAATTCTACACATCAAGTTGAAGTTATTATGTACGAAATTATTGTTAAATTATATATACAATCATCAATGTTATTTCTTTTAATTTTTAATATTTCATTTAATATGAAAATAGTACGTTTTTCAAAAAACAAAAAAAAAGTGCAGGCCCTAGGAAACAAAAAGAGTGGGCAAGGGAGACAAAGAAAAGTCTTCTAGGCCGAAGATTCGGTGCACCTCCGGGCCTCTAGCCATCAAATTTCATTTACAAATACATCGTTAGATGCTGAGTTTAGGAGTATGGTTCGTGTCATCTGTAAAAGAAGAGGTTCCTAGGGTTGTAGCTGTGAATAGCATTAGTTGTTGTCGGTGGTAAGGCATTTTCTAGTGCGTGTGTCATTGTCTCGGCCTTCCCTTTGGAAGTTTTGATCTGCGGGAGGAGACGGGTTATATGGTTGTGCATGTATCAAACTTTGTTTTCATTGGAGACATGTATTTGCCATTTTTATATGAAAATGCTAAGAATACCAATCATAATCCCAACTTTTGATTACCAACGTATAGCATATTAGTTGTTGTTCTTTTATTGATAAGTATTTAAAAGTATTGACACTTTAATTAATTTTATCAACTAGTCAAAATATGATACGTAAGTTGGTATTTAAAAAATTTAAATCACAGTTGATGTCTCTAGTACTACACATTTTTATATATTAAATTCATTTTTGTATTTATTTTTAGAAACTTGTAATATACATTGTTGTATGTATATCATTATTAGAAGGAAAAAGAATTTAGATATCGGAAGTCCTAAAAATTAAAAAAAAATGTAATCTTTGATTTTTTTTTTTTTTTATAAATGAACCAAATTATTTCAGTTGTCAAAATTCATCAAGAATTAAGATTTAAATTGAACGATCATTTTAATATAAGAATTATCTTTTTTCAATTTAAATAAAAAAGTTATGTACTTTTAAAGTTTGAGTTTTTTTGAAAATGTAATAAAGTGAAAGTTTGATACAAAATTAAGAGTTTTGGATCCAGATGTCAGTTATTCCCCTAAACGAGGCCTTAATACAGATGGTGTTGTAAATGGATCTTCTAGGATGATAGGTTGTGGAGGAATTTTCTGTACGTACTGAGGATTTTGTAAATGTTGCTTCTCAATTCCAGTAATTGAAGAGTTTTGTACGCTTATGAAGCTGAGCTTATGGGGGTTATTTGTGATATCGAGTTTGCTAATGAATATAAATGTAACAACCTCTGGTTCAAGTGTGATCCAATATATGTGGCTAGTCTTCTCAATTAAAAATGTAGAATGGTCCCATGACATTTACTGGCTCGATGGAACTGTACAATTAATTATCTAGATATAATTGTTTGTCATGTATCATATATTTTTAGATAAGGGAATCATGTAGTGCATAAGTGAATGACTCAGGCAGTTTATATGATAAAATCTACATGGTGGTTTAATGCTCCTTCCTTTTGTCATGCTGAAGTAGGGAAAGATCTAGCTAGCCTTCCTTGCTATAGATTTTACAATTAGTTACTTGATGAAATTGATTTTTTTTTTTTTTATGAGAATGCCCATTTGCTTTGTATCTAGCCAAACATTTGGTAAATATATACTCTTTTTTCCTTCTAAGATATTTCCCTTTGGACCTGAGAGTTTTTAATGAGACTTATTTGAATGCCACTCTCAATGAGAGAGTTTAGTCTTTATCCTATGCGATTGCCTCCAACTATTATGTTCACTATGTTTATTAGTCTAGTTGTTTCTTTGCTTCGAAGTCTTATTTCCCATTCTTAATAACTCTTTTGTAATTTTCTTTTAATTATTAATAAATTAGAGTGATATAAAAGTGATGAGGATACTAAAGTGGTACCAACCTAATTAGAATGTCCTGGTACACCTACTGATTTATATTATATCTATTTATTAAAATAAATAAATATATATATATATATATATAATAGCCACTCAAACTGCACTACTCCCATGTTTAATAGATATAATTTAATGATAATTTTAATTAAATTCCATCAAATTAGATCTCAAAACTCCATCTCAAATTAAAAAAAATAAAAAAAAAAAGTTGATTCATACTATTCATCATACTCTATTAAGAGATAAGTAGTATACGTGTGTAGATGTGCCATTATTATTATTTCTATGAACGTATTATGATTTACATTATATTTTCCCCAGAAAATCTCATTTATATTCTAGTATATTTATTTTTTATTTTTGAATAATATTATAGTGTATTTATTTGTCATACCGATATAGTTTGAAACATTATTTCCCATAAAAATAATTTAAAAAAAAAAACAAAAAGTTTGAAAGTAAAACATATATTAATCATCTTTGTTAGATTTATCATACCGGTAGTAGTAAGTTTGAATTTTGAAACCTTCCACTGAAAAAAAAGGCAAGTTTGAAAGTGAAAATATATCTCACATCATATATTGGAAAAAGAAACCGACAAATTTTTGGAGGGGAAAGGTTAACAAAAACAATGGCGGTCTTTTTGCCTCTTAATTTTTGGAAATTTGAAAGTTAAAACTGGACACTTCCACTTCGTCAACTTCAAACTCACAGTATTCGAAATCTCTCTCTCAACTTCTGAAAGTTTCTTCTTTTTTTTTTTTTTAAAGGAACTTCTGATCAAGTTCTTACGTTCTCATATATATTTCAAATATTTCACAGTCATCTTCTTTCCGTGCCGAGGTAAACTCTGTCTTCGTCTATCTTCGTCTTGATTTTTCTTGCTTCCTTTTCTTCTTTAGTACACGTTACATTTTTTTTTTAAAGATTTACGACAGCGGAGAATCAAAGGGATGTCTCAGTAAGTTCTATCTTCCTCTTTTCCTCCGCGTGTTTATATAGTCGCCACATATTCTTCTCTCTTTCTCCCCTGTTTCTCTAATAGGGTGTTTGGGTGGTGAGTTTAAACTCACCACCATCAATTCAATTTTTGTCTTTTTCCCCAAAAGTTTTTTGTCTTTTCTGAAAAAGTCAACAGTCTATTCAGAGGCGACTTTGTACCCGGAGCTTATCCCAACAAAGATATCAATTCCGATATCGTACCACAGATCGTAACCACCGTCGCCATCTTCTTGGATAATAGTTTGTCAGGTTGTTGATGTGAATTTTTGGTTTCCTCCGTATTTTCTTTTTCTCTTTTCTTTTTTTAAATAAGTTTTTATAGGTTCCAATTATGAGAGAAGATTTTAATTGTACTTCAATTATGCATCATGTTATTTTTCTCATTTCTTTTCTGAATCTATTTACATGTTTTTCCTTGTAGAAAATGAAGTTGATGGCTGCTACAGAAGCTGGGGGATGTTTTGGTGTTTCTTTGTTGCTTACAGTTACACTCCACTTCCAAAGAAAACAGACAGTCTCGAGTTGACATTACCTGATCAAGTTTTCGTCGCAACAGTCCTTGCACGCTGCACTACCTATTATATATGTACCAAATGTTTGATACTTATTTGTATTTTTATTCTGGTTTGATGTTTTCTTGCACAAAATTTATGTTTTTAACTTTACAAAATCATATGTTTAGTCATTTGATTTACTAATCGTCTGTGTATGTTAGTTTGTGTGTGTGTGTGTGTGTGTGTGTGTGTTTTTTTTTTTTTCTCTAGATTGATATTATAATTTTTAAATCAAGAAAAATGAATCTCTTTCGGGAGCTACAAATTTAGTTACTTAGAATTAATGGAAGTCATTTGATTTTAATGATTGTGATTTTGTTCGTGAATGCAAAAGCCTTGAACTTTCATAAAATGACGACTAAAACTTTTTATCTTTTTTATCTTTTTCCCAACTCAAACTTTTTTTTATTTTTTTCTCAAAAATTTTTTGTTTTTTTCTCAAAAAGTTTTTTGTTTTTTCTGAAAATTCAAAAAAATTCAAAAAAATTTACTATTTAAATTTAAAAATCCTAACTCAAACTACTCCACCAAACACCCTTTAAAATTTGATTTTTAGAGTTTGCAAACAGACTTAGCTACTACCAATTAGTTGCTAAAAGTTTAGGAAGAAATTACTCCGTGACTTGGACACTATGAAATTAAAATTAAAGAATTTAGTGACTAATCATTAGTCACTAAATTGAATCTTTTAGTGATCAATTTATCAATTACAAAATATGTAAAAATTTATATAATAGTAACTAACTATTAGTTGCTAATAAGTTTTTATGTAGTCGGCAAAAGTAAATTTAGTACCCAAGTTTTATCATGACTAAGTGGAAACTCTTCTGCAATAAATTTTTGATTACTAAAATTAGATTATTTAGCAACCACAAATTTTTAGTTGCTAAAGACATCCTATGACATTTAGTGATCAAGGTGCAACTAATTATATGTAGTCACGAAAAGTTTTTTGCAACTAAATTTGAATATTCTGTGACTAAAAATATAGTTGTTCAACTTGAAATTTCTTGTAGTTAAAGAATTGGCTGATAGAAGTTTTTTTTTTTTTTAAATTTATTATTGCTAATCACAAAAGAAATCGCTAGTGCTATCTTATCCCTTATCGTCACTGTACATATAAAAAAATTATAATACGTACAAATGAATCAAAAAAGAGATCACCTGATCTAATTTTACTTGAATGATAAGCTCAGTTGAATATAAATCACCATGTAGTCTAACAATGTATAGAAAACCTATAAAATTGAGATAGTCAGGATCGAACATGAAGACATCTCAAAAGAAAAATTGTAAAAAGAAAAAGGAAAAAAAAAAAAACTACATCATCATCATTGTATGATCAACTCATTGATGGTGTTGAAAGCGATGGATGGTTATAGATGTGTGTGTTTTTGCTATGTGTTGGTCTTATGTGGGAATGACTCGGCCCATTAGCCCAATTGGTTTATACAATGGCTAGCCAATTTGTGAGATTGATTTGCCACCAAGAGTTATTTTAGAGATTAAATTTTGAGAAAATTTGGGAAATAGTCGTAAATTTGACAAATCGTTATAATTTTACCTTCTATAAGAATAAAGTTGATAATTTTACTATTTCATAATATTTAATTAAGTAATTAAATAGACAAATACTAAATAGATAAAAATACTCTTATCTTTTTATTTTCTTCTCTTTTTTTTATTTATTGAAATAGTTTTTATATATTTCAGACTCCGTTCGTCGGCCGGTCTCTAGTCACAGTCTCCGACAGGTCACTAGTCATCGGTCACTGACCGGTCACCGATAGAATGCAAAATGAATTCTTATAGAATGTAAAACTAGTTCTGATAGAATACAAATTTAATTCTATTATATTCCAAAACGGTATTAGATTGTATCATAATTTGATAAGGCAAAATTGATTTTAGTAGAATGCAAAATGGATTTTACATAATACAAAATGGATTCTATAATAATGCAAAAAGAATTCTACCAGAATCCGAGAAGGTAAAACGGATTCTGATAAAATGCAAAATGGATTCTGATAAAATGCAAAACTTATATATAGATAAAAGTATTTTGAAGTTTCTGCTTTGAAAATCGATTTAAATTTCTTTCGTTTTTCACTTTGTTAGCTTGATTCGATGAGCTGTATTCTTTGTTTAGTGTTGTATATTTATATATTATATGCACACACTCACTCACACTTATACGTATGCATATATATATATATATATACATGTATATGATTACATAAAAAGTCGGAGGGATTTAAAGAGAAAGATGACCCTAGTTTTTTAAGCATTCCATTAGGATCATGGGTCACAATCCAATCAAGATGCCAATTAGGTGCAGACCACCTCTTTGATACAGAACCAAGTGTAACAATAGGCACAATGAATTTAATGATTTTAGTGTTGTGACTTTGGTTTTCGGTGGTTTGTTTGCCGAAAAAATGTATTCTTATTGGCTTGGTTTGTTTTTTTGTCGATTTGTTTGTCGGTTTTCTTGTTTCCGTTTGTTTGCCGGGAAAGTTTTTGGTTTTGTAGGGTGAAAATAAAGCCTTAATAATTTTGTGTTTCAATCAGATGTGCGAAAAAAATATTATGAGAATCTATTTTGGATTTTATCAAAATACATTTTGCTTTTTTCGATTCTGGTAGAATCTATTTTGTATTCTGATATAATCTGTTTTGTATTCTATTAGAATCCAATCATTTTGCATTTTATCATAATCTATTTTTCCTGTTTTGCACTCTTTCTGAAACCATTTTGCCTTATTGGATTTTATGAGAATTTGTTTTGCATTCTATTAGAATCCATTTTGCATTCTATCAAAATGTATTTTGCCTTGTCGGATTCTTGTAGAACCCGTTTTGCGCTCTGATAGAATTCATTTTACATTCTGATTGACTCCGTTTTGTATTCTATAAGAATCCGACTGTTTTACAATCTATCAGAATCTTTTTTTTGCATGTTTTGCATTTAATCAAGAATCCACTTTGTCTTCTCGGATTCTGGTAGAATCCATTTTGAATTCTAACAGAATCTCTCTCATTATCGTAGCGGATATATCCGGCCATCTTTGTTGAAATCCAAAAAATATATATTCTGTCCGAATCCTTTTTGGATTCTAATAGAACCTCTCAGATGACCAACATCGACACGGATGACAGAGTTGGATATATCTGGTCATCTTTTGTTGAAATATGAAAAAAAAAAATTTGACAACCAGTGAGCGAAGCAAGATACATCTAGTCATTTTTGTTGAAATTTGAAAATAAAATTTCCAATGACCGGCAACCAGAGACCAACCAGTGACCGAAGACAGACCAACGATTAGTAGGTAAACGAAGTCGGAGATACATAAAAAAAATATTCGAATAAATAAAAAATAAAATAAAATAAAGAGATATGAGTATTTTTGTCTATTTACTATTTTTTATTTAATTATTTAATTAAATATTATGAAATAATAAAATTATCAACTTTATCCTTATGAATGATAAAATTAGAAGGTGGTGCCAAATTTAAGACATTCTTGAAAATTCCCCTTAAATTTTACCTTTTTCTCTTATTTATTTATTTATTTATTTTATTCAAGTGGTTATGGGTTTTGGAAGATGACAAGACACAAACTGTTGATGCGCAGCAGACCAAGGTCTAGCTCACTTGTGAAAATCAATTTTACGCTATTAATAATTTCCACCTTTATTTATATTTGCTCTTCACTCGAGGGACTACCTCATGGCCAAGAATTATTACCCTCCCCACCACGTTTTGAATTCGAAAATAGGACATTAATCATTATTGAGATTGATAAATGAAGAAAATAAAAACAGAAAACTGGGGGGAAAAAAATTTGTTCGAAGCCCTGTGAAATCTCAATCAAGTTCACTCATATATATGTTTTGATCTGATTTCAAGAATTTAATTGTTTAGTTCAAGCTTTGTCTTTACATAAAACAAATTGAGGCTGCAATATTTTACCACATACACTACTCCAACAAATCTCTATTTGCCACAAAGACGTGACTTGGGTAAACTAACATGATTTTCAAGAATTTGCATGGCATGAAAGTAATTCGTGAAGCCAAGTGGCATGTTTCACCTTTTTTTTTATTATTATTATTTCATTTGAACTCATTATAAAAATAACAGAAAAGTGGCACAAGATATAAGGATGGCCTCAAGTTCTAATTTTAGGATGTGCCTAATACAGACGTGTCAAGTTATGATTTATTTAGCAAATTGTAGATTCGGCTTTCATATTGTCGTACTTTATTAAAAATCTAAAATTTGATTTTAACTAAAGTTTAAGAAATATAACTTTCATTTTGACATTAGTTAAATTTTACACCCAATCCTCTATTAGGCCTTAATTTTCCAAAATTTTAGAACAAAATTCGGGCAAATTGGACAAAAAACTTACACACTGCTTTCTATATAAAATTTTTTTTTTTTTTTTAAAAAGCATGCTACATATAATAATTAAGGCTACCAACTTACATGATGATAAGTTTTTTTTTTTTAACTAATTGGGTATATTCTCTTAATTTTTATTGACCTAACAATCTTTATACATCTCACAACCATATAAACTAATATTAAAAATTTAGGGTTAAAATTCATGACTATAACATTATTTATTACCTAACATATATATTCACTAAGAACGTTTTGTTACTACTCAAACAAGGTGTGGGAAGGACACAAGGAAGTTACTAATCTAAAAATAATATTAATATTGTACTTGGATTAGATATCCACCATATACTTATTTTTGAACGCATTCACAGGCATTCCGACCTTAGCTCAGTTGGTAGAGCGGAGGACTGTAGTGGGTTACGCCCGTAGGATATCCTTAGGTCGCTGATTCGAATCCGGCAGGTCGGAGAATTTTTTTAAAAAAATTTTTTATTCTCCTTTCACAAGAGAGAGGTAAGTAAAATGTGGATGCATTTCAAATAAGAAGGAACAGAGTTAAAAATAAATTAATAAAATAAAGCAAGGTGTACCTTTCGTATAATTAATAAGAAAATAATTACACTTATTTATATTCTTCCAGTTCTATACCATTCATCCAACATTACTTCTTATAAAAATTACCTTAAATAGACATTTTTTCCAGGAATACTATGACAATTATTACAAATGACTAATCAAGTTACCCTTTCCAATAACTAAGAATCTCCTTAAGGTGCTGATACCTCAGAAAACGCCGGGAAATTTAAAACAAAAGGGCGTCTATACACATACACACACACACACATATATATAGTACTACTGTTGATTCAGAAGGCAAAATACATATGCCGGAGGCTCAATTCGTCTCATAGAAAAGACAAAACATATTGTAGTACATTTCTTTTCTCTTGCGCATTTCATCATGTGATCATCTTCATCATCATATATAGGTAGTGATTAAAATGATCAATAATAATATCGAACACAAAATGAAGAGTATGTTACAATATGAAACTGCCCTCCTCTTTTTCTTTTCTTTTCTTTTTTCTTTTTTTTTTTTTTGGCCTCGTCCCTAATTTTTACAGCCTTTTTTTGACAATAAGAAAACGAGTTAAACAAAATATTAAACCAAGAAGGCAAAACGTGTTTCTTTTGTCACTTGCCTGATCTTCATGGACCACTTTGAGGAAAATCCCAAGAAACCCCCAGCTCATGGTAGGTCCAATAACCCACGTTTTGTTACCTATTTTTTGTTTTTGGACACTTTAGGCCACACCAATTTAATCCTCCAAATCCAATCCAATATTATTGTTGTTGGCGACCCAAGCTGTGGCAAAGACTGAGTTGTGACCCTTCCATGTGAGCACCAACATATCTTCTTCCCTCTTCATGCCCCACCCACTTGCATGTTCATCTAGCAATCCCTTCACTTCCTTAACGGTTTCTTCACAAAACGGAATGCTAAAGAATCCGGCGTTCCTCATTCCGCTGCGACACCCGTGTTGCCGGAGTCTAATCTCTCTATCCTTTGGAGCCCTTCAAACCCTATGATGTTTTTCGATCTTGTGACCGATGTCGGATTCGTATTCGAGCCTTTGGCAGCTGTCTTTGGGCATGAAAGTCTCCAATGCGTCAAAGGGTATCCAGAGATAGTTGAAACATGTCGCCATCCTCGGACGTGAGGCTTGTAGCGTTCAGATCCGAGTCCTCGTCGACCACCACTACGATTCTTGGATTAAGGCCACTAATCATGTTGAGGAAACTGTCGCGAAAAGAGTTAATATCATAAGCATCTTTGCGAGAAGTAGCATCACCTCCGATCCGCTCATCGGGCAAATATCGTAGCCAATTTTGGAAATTCACAACCAAAGCCTCATCATCTTGGAGGTTTAGTGAACAAGGGTTTAGTTGACTCAAAGCAATTTCAAATTGAAACTTGTAGGAATCTTCACTAGTACTAGTAATTGTTTCACTAGAGGAGTTTCCAATCACGGTTGAATTCAAAAGGGACTTCTCTAAACTTGGAGAAATACCCCAAACGGAAACCAACTTCTTCACAGGACACGTTGAGCAAAGGAGGAACTTGAGGCCTGAAAGACGGGACGGTGATTCGAAGCGAAGGAGGGCCTTCGGGCTTTTCGCCAGGGGCGTCGATCAATGTTGGCCATTGCATACAATGCGTTATGCTAAAATCTAACACATGAACTTTCTGAAACCCTTGAACGGCCTTGAAGATAGCACTATTGGAAGCACAGTATCCAAACCGGTGCCAAGGAATTAGGTCAACGTACCCGGCCAACTCGGTCACCGATATCAACCTCCTCCGAATGACACCGTTTCCGTTCAAGCTGTTCATCGTCGTGGGGCAAACCTTGGAAGCCCTCGGAGATTAGTGCCCTTAGAAACCAAGAAGTGAGCCTTTGGTTGGGGTCTCCGACGGAGGAAGCCACGTTGTTGAGCACCACATGAACTTGTTGGGCCAAAAGTGACGTCGTTTCTCTCTAGGGCGCTTGCGCAGTGAAGCAGAAGCTTCTCTATACACCCGCCGTCGAGGCTTCCGAGCTGAGTACACCCGTTGGACGCTCCGGCTAGAGACGCTTGATGATCATGAGGACTACTGCGACTACTACTACTAGTACTGTTGAAGATATTATTAGGGTTTTGGTGGGAAATTAAGGACGTTGTGCTGCCTCTTAATTCGGCTTTCATGGCTGGAGGCAGGTTAACTGATCAAATTAGGGAAAAAAAAATAGGGTTTTGTTGGTGATTTGAAGACGACGTGCATGTGGATCAAGATCTGAAAGTTCAAGAGAGAAAGAGAGAGGAGATGATGAAGAGGGAGAGATTTGTTGTTTTTTGGTGTTTGACACGCGTCTTCTTGATATTGGTGGATGGGATTTTAAGAAGCTAGGGTTTTAATCTGTTGTAGATGGGAGTTTGGGTGCTGGAAATCTCTCTTCATGGAAATTATAGCTTTTTAACTATGTTTGTTATAATATTTGAGAGAGAGAGAGAGAGAGAGAGCGGAGAGAGAGAGAGAGAGAGAGAGAGAGAGAGTTTGAGATTTTTTTATTTTTTATTTTGTTGCAAGGAGAGAGTTGAGAGAATTTGGTTGGGAGCTAGTTGATCTGCCAGTTGAGCAACGTATTTATATATAAAAACTAGAGGAGGTGAGGTTCTGTAGAACATAGTTAGCCGGACAGATGAATCTGCCAAAAGAAGACAAAAATAGAGTAGTGAAAAGATATTCGAAATGGATAATAAAATGACAAAAGAAAAACTAGTATATATATAAATATACATATATATTTCAACTTTGCAGTTTCGAGATAGAGATTCTTGAATGATTTCTTTTCAAATATCTGTTGTCTAGTGGTGGCATACATGTGATTTTTTTTTTTGGAAGACTCATCACAGTAAATTTTGTTTACGTAAGTGTCTACTATATATAACACCCTAGCTAGTAGTGTTGTAACTCATTTATGTCCTTTTGGTCAAATTTTGAAACTTTTTTCTTTAATATATGTATATGTCCATCTCTCCATGGTACGAATTCTAATCTCTCTCTCTCTCTCTCTCTCTTGGTCCCTCTGTTAGTTATTGCCATCTAATCTTAATTAGTAATCGTAATCCATTGAATATCCTAATACACGACCATGGCAAATTACAGCTGATCAGTTAGTAACAAAGTTAACGTGCACCTAAAATTCGCGTGAATATTGTTTTATGTTTATTTTAATATATAAATGATGGGAGGATTAAACAATTAACATAAAATAATAATAATAATGTATCCCAATTGATATCCATTAAGAACCCATCAAACGCTAAACTTCATAATATTATTTTATGCTTAGAAGTTGAGATATATGCACAAAAAGGAGATGGTAAAAAGCCCTCATGTATATAACCTTTATATATGCATATATATATACATATATATATTTATATGTATGTT
>CM046365.1:22343704-22364225 GCA_025413025.1 Ficus hispida
TTTTGATGTATGTTGTTGAAAAGTTTTTAATTTAGGTCATTTTAATTTTTCCATTTTTCTTATTAGAAACATAGAATGGAATGTTAAATTTGATTTTTAAAATTTTGCCTCAAATTTTTACATCCAAACAGGCCCATACATATCAATTTAAAATTTCAACTCAAACTTTTTTACTAAACACTCAGCTCAAGTTAATTTTTTAACTCAAAATTTTTACCAAACACTTAACTCAAGTTAAACTTTTTATCTCAAAATTTTTATCAAACACTCAACTCTCAAAACTCGACTTAACTTATCCAACTCAACTTAAAATTCTAACTTAAACTCATTTACCAGACACCCTTTTATTCGGATTGCACTAGACTGGGCCTAAAACTCCAAAAAATTTACTTTGTTTGGATATATTCTGCGTTCAAACAGAGATTAAGAAATGATCTACCTAATATCATAGCTTTGATCTGCGACTTTTGCAAAAATAACTAGCTAGATAAAGAGAGATGAATTAATTAGCACAACACACATATGTTTCTTTCTTTAATGACTATAGGATCAATTATATATACTTCCTTCAAAAAGGGAATATTTACATAACATACATTTACACATTGTGATTATATATATATCTATATCCAGAGATAGTATCCGGTATGTTGATTACATCATTTAGCGTATGTTCTGTTTCTGTCTATTTGTTAGCTCAATATTTCTATTCTAACATCATTATATGGTACATTCGTATTCCTGAATTATTATAGTTTGAAGAAGAAAATTGTTTTGTTCTTTTTCATAATGGGGTCGATTATAAGAGATAAAACTCGGTTCTTTGATTCTGTGTCGGGATTTTCCATGCCCATCTCCATGCTGGTATTGGCATTGCGCGCAATCCGAGCAAGGTTAATTGCTGTTTCCATAAAAGGCTTCGTGAACGGAGACTCGCGGACATTGTGTGTTTGTTTCATCTGCTTCCATGTTTCTTCAATCAAATTTCTTAGGTGTTGGCGAGCAGATTCCTCAGAAAGATCAGTGTCGCTCATGATGCACGAAATTGAGTTGGTAGTTTCACCTCTTTCGAGTTCCGCCTGCATTTTTTACAGTAGGGGAAAAAAAAAGAATCGATGTTACATATTTTACCATATGTTAAGAAATCTAAAAGTGAAATAAAGGAAAGTAGATTCGCTAATCATGATCATATATAATACCGATGAAGTTGCCAAATCATTGGTAAGCCGAAAAATGATAGACGGCCATCGCAAGAGATTGTGGTAATTCTCCAAGCTCTCAAGCCCTTGCTTTGTGATATCTTGGCTCATTAACAGATATGCATTAACCAAAAAAACTCCTCCTGATGATGACATCCACCCATTCTCAAGGTAGTCCTCAAAACTTGGTGTTTCCTTGTTTTGTGTCCATTTCTTTTTCTTGTAGAAAAGCTTTGCACATGTCGCCCACTGAAAAAAAAAAAAAACTACCAAAGTCACCACACGGCAAGAAATTAATATGAAAATCTTTTTTTTTTCAAAATGAAAAATTACAAAAATTTTCTCGAGTAAAATATGAACATAGCTAGTTTCTTACAGCTTTTGTGATGTAGGGAAGAATGTACTCGTCTCGCTCTGAGAGTTTTCGTAAACCAAGTCGTTGACAGTGTGTAGAGAGCTAGGAAGCATATCCTTATGTAGTCTGGAAGATTCTGCACAGCCTGGACATCCCATCTGAAATTACATCTCAAAAAATTAAACAAAAATTAATCATGATATTTTTTTTTTCTGATTTTTAAAAAGTTTTTGTGGGGATTTAAGTCACTATAACACCCAACCTTTTCAATGGCATCGGTAAATAGCTCTAGTTCATTCCACAGTACCATAGACATCATAGACGTTCGTCGATGACTGTAACGAAAGCAAACACTTTCGTTAACTCTTCGCGGAGCCTGCTATATTGAGGTTCAAAAGCCATCCCAACGGACCAAAAAAAGGACTCCACAAGTCTGTCTCTTGCAAAGCTCAACTTGTTTGTCAATCCCACATCTTTACACCACCTAATTAAAATTTCAAGTCAATCCAAATAGTTAAATTCATGATACGTGAAACTAGCTAACAAATTAAGCGGAAACATCTTAATTTTCATGACTAGTTATATATGTACTACATGTACCTTCACACATGCTTTCTTTTCATAATAAACTGTAAATCTACATACCTTGACAAGTCTTTAAGATCGTTCTGCAGTGTCGATTGCACCATGTTGAAATCCCACTTGGCAAATTCCAGTAGAACTCGGTTTGCGTCAGACCTTTTAGCATATCCTTCTATGTAGCGTCTAGCTTCCAGCCTGTTCATTCTTTGGTGCAAAGGAAGCTCCAATGCCTGCCTAATTTCCTTTGCGACGTCTTTGCTTAATCATCAGATCTAATTAGGTCATTGAGATGCGTCCGTGTGAATTCCCTGGCCTCGTCCCAGAGGCTCTCGCCTTGAAAAGCAAGATGCGAAGCCTCGTATAGACTTAGCATGCCTTTGACATCTTTGGAGAGGGATTCCTTGAAACTGCCATTTTGATCTTTGATGGTCTTGAAAATATCTGTTTTAGTCATAATAAACACAATCTTTATTAGTTTAACTTGTATAACAAGTATATTTACCAAAAAAAAAAAGAAAAATTTATATGACAAGTATAATTAAATTGATTTTTTCTTGAACTTAAGTATAATTAAATGGATTGATCAATATAGTATGGTACTCAGCATCTTTAATTTCTTCCTAACGCTACAACGCTGTTTATATATTTATTTATTTTTTGAAATGTTTTTTATTTTTATTTTTGTAGAATTGTATGTTCTTTTAACTTGTTTTCCTTTCTTTATTTTCCTTCCCTTCAAACCCTTCTTAAATTGCAATGATTAAAAAAAAATTTTAGTAAAAATAAAATTAATAATAAAAACAGTTAAAAATTGATCGTCTATCTAACCACAGTTTTCTTTGAAAATGATCGCCTACCGTGTCTATTAACAATTTTTGCTCGGAATGTTTATGCGATCGTACCATATTTAGTGATAGATAATATTTAATTCCTTAAGTTCTAAATAAATAAAAGTTATTTACAGAGCAGTTTATTTATTTGATCTGTTAGTATACTTTCTTTGATTTTGTCTTTCATTTAATTCCTTGGTTTCTAAATAGAAAAAGCTATTATTCACAGAACTTAGACAGAGAAAAACAAAAACAAAAAGTTAATTACAGTACAGTCAATATATTTGATTTGTACGTACTCTTTCTTTGTTCTAGCAAAAAAAAAAAAAAAAAGTACGCTTTCTTTGATTTGTCTTTTCTGTCCGGCCAAACGTACGAGACAAAAGTTAAATATTCTAATTTTTATGTCATACTTGTGGAAAAGAAAATCATGATTTGTGACCGAGCACAAGCCACGTAACACCTGTCTCTTGCAAAAACAACATAAAACAGCTGGGAAAAAAAAAAAAAGCATAGCAAGACATTTGAAAAAGCCAAAAAAAAAAAAAAAAAGAAAGTTCTAAATCTAATTAATCTAATTTGCTAAATTATTTTCAAGTATGTATTTACTGGTTAAAGTCGACCGTTATACTCAAAATAGCTGAACTAGCTAGAAAATTTGGAATCCAAGAAAACATTATAAATTTCATTTTTTTTAGATGAACTTTTTTTTAAGGTTATTGTATCTAAAGCTTTCCATTGGAGGCCCTTTTACTTTATATTTTTCCTTAAATTTTCTAAGACGAATCTTGTTTTGAAAATTTTGGACAAAAATTTGGTCCAAAAAATTAATACCTTGAGAAACATAGTTAAACCCCTGTTGTCTAAGGAGCCTGAAACCGAGAGCAGTAGCGTGTGGGCTTTTCTCGATTCCGGAATTAAATCTTTCTAATGAGGAAATCCTTTCAAGTGCTTTCCTTATTTCTTCCTCAAATCTGTACCCCAATCCTAGCCGTTGGATGTCATCAATCAACTCAAGTGTGGTCATCAATGAAGCGTCCTCTTTGTTAATCATGCGCTTCACTTCTTTCTCTAACTTCTCCACTTTCTCCTTGTATGTTTCAACCTGCATACGAAATTAACGTTTTAACCAGTTACCCAAATAAATAAATAAATAAATAAATAAATAAGTTTAAGAAGTACAGCATGTTTAGGAGATCATATCATACATGGTAATTAGCTTCTAGGGACTGCAGAAAATCGAAGCTCCAAGAAGACGGCTGGTAATTTGCCGACAGTCTTTGACCGGCAGAACAGCGGACCAGCTGAGAGGTTCGGGAAGTGGTGGAGGCAATGCCTTGAAGAGGCCTGCGTGCACTTTGTGATGTACTGAGTTTGTGTGCGAAGAAGCATCCAGGGCTCATGCACGAGAGCTCGGTTGCCATGATATATATCATTTGTTGTGTCTTAACAAATTCAAAGAAAAAAGAGAAAAAGATGTTCAAAGATTATGGTGGTTGTGTCTCTCACGGCCAGTCTTGTGCATCATCGGCACGTATTAGAGAGAGGAATTTAAGGGTGTACTCAAAAGACAAATAATGCTAAAAAGGGACAGTATGATTACTTAGCACCATAATAATTAAAAATGTACATTATTTAACAAATTTTATATGAACATATAGAACATGTGTCGACACTTATAATATTTTATTTAAAATCTTGTAATTATTAATTAATTTAATATAACTTTTTCTTTTTTTTTAATAGAAAAATGTAATTTTTTTTTTAGAATTTAGTAACATGATAATACTAATTATGAATAACAGTTTATAAATGTGTTAATAGGAGACGACAACTATGTATATATGTAACGTACCGTGGCTGGGGCAGGTCACGCTGATGCAAGGTCAAAGCATGGTTTTGGAATTTTGTCAAGACATATAAAATGAAAGTTGTGGTCTTGAGAGGCATTAATGGAGGCACATCCACGTGGACAAATAGTTCGTCACAACAAAGCCACAGTTTATTATTATTATTATTATTATTATTTAATTATTTTGTGTACATCCGCTGCAGCTGTCGCATTCCTTCGACGTGTTACAGTCATTTATATTGTTTTATTTTTATTTTATTTCTAGAACTCTCTACCTCTATGTACAAGAATCTTTCGAGGAGAGATTTCCCCACTGTTTTGGCTTGATTAAGGGGCCACCACAAATGAAGTGATAGCTTTGCGAATTAGTTACAAAAAGGATGCCTACTGATCATTTAACTTTGAACTATTTAATTTACTCTACGTGAGAGAATATGCAATGTACACACATGTCGTTGAGGGATTTTTTATTTTTATTTTTTATGAATAATTAATATCAAGGAAGAATTAGAAGGCAAAGGACTAGCAAATTTAGCATTTTGTTGGAACCTTGCCAAATAATCTTGGTAGTTGTAATTAATATTGCGAAATAGATTCAAGAAAGTTAATTCGTTACCTTGTAAA
Source organism: Ficus hispida (assembly GCA_025413025.1). Lineage (NCBI taxonomy): Eukaryota > Viridiplantae > Streptophyta > Magnoliopsida > Rosales > Moraceae > Ficus > Ficus hispida. The sequence goes on from CM046365.1 coordinate 22,349,147, forward strand.
TGTAAATTATATAGTGGAAAAATGAATTTGTGCAAACATGGCCTTTTTTAAATACGTTTTTAGAAAAAAAAAAAATTGTCATAGGAACTGCATATTTTAAATTATAATGTACAGAACCTATTGTTAAATAAGTTTGGATAGAAGTCAATTTCAAAAAGACAAAAATTAACTTAAAGACAAGAAATGAACAATTTACATATAAATATCCAACAACCTAATAACTTAATAATGCGGGATAAATTCACAATTTTGTATTCTTCAAATTGTTAATATGAACACTCACACATCAAATCATTGAAAAGGTAATTAAATGGTTAAAACAACAATGCCTATCAGTAAGGTAAATATACAGTTTCCACCATAAAATTTTCATATGAAACCTCACATTTTTTTTTTTTTTAACAGGAAAAAAAATTATATTTCTTAGGCTAATTTCAAATTTTAGATTCCTAAAATAATAGAGGTTATAGAATAAATCTTAAAACACACAATATTTTTCTATGAACGTATCATAAATTGTAGTTTTAGTACTTTCTTAATTGAAATACCGACTTTTTTAATGATGTTAATTATTTGTGCTCGTTGGTTGATTCACACATGGGGTTAAAACGAAAAAAATTGAACGTTAGCCGTCATTTAGTCTTGTGACCTTTATGTAAGTTAAACCATTTACCATTTAGAAAAATTGACATCTGAATAAATCAAAATCACATATATAATTACCAATAAAAATAGAGCCACAATCACAAAAATCTTTAACTATTGGACCACTGTTTTTTTTTTTTTTTTTTTTTTTTTTTTAAATTTAACTTTAAAATTTTTTTTCGTGGTGATAATTAATATATGTTGAGCACAAATTTGGACCTTTTAGGTCGAGTCCGTCCGCGTAGAACAAATAGCCACGACGTCCTCAGAGAAAATAAGCTTGAAACTCGAAAGAATATTTAGTGGTCCTGATCATCAAATTCGGTTTTTTCTTTCGTTGTTGATGCAATAAAAGATCCCGTTTGGGCTTGATTATGCATATATATATATATATATATATATAGAAAGATATATATATCTCGAAGATTCTTTAAAGGGTATATGATCGAGAAAAATAGTGCCATAAAATATAATATTCCAATTAAATTTCCATACATGTCTCTATCGAGATTCTTAATTTTCACAATTAATTCTCAATCTTGTACTCTGACAACTATGATAGTTAGACGTCGAGGAAGATTTTTGGGAATAAACCGTAATTGATCTAGGACCGTCTCTCTCTCTTTTGTTTTATTATTATTATTTTTTAATTTATAAAAAGGGATCTAGCACCTTCTTTTTTATTTTTTTGTCTACCAGTACTACTGAAACTGACCTCCGAGTGACCATTAAGAAAAAAAAATCTTACGTACAACTCACTCAAACCAGTAAAAAAAAAAAGAAGAAATAAGAAAAAAAGAAATTAAAGAAGGTCTGAAGAAGATCTACTACGATCGAGAGGGGAATAATATATATGGATGTATACATTGAAAACTCTTCTCGTTGGATATATGTGAATGTGTGTGTGTGTGTGTGTGGATTTCTTTCTATTAGTATATTAGTATATGTGGATTTAAGCATTTTAGATGATTGATATAGTATTTGGAAGAAATTGCCTGTCCACGTTCGAATGAGAAGTGTATGTCCATGAAAATATTGAAGGTTCATATTTACAAGAAATGTTTGATTGTTGAATACTATTACTTATGTCGATTTTGGAAAAGGTTTTAAGAATTTTCATCAACATCTCATATGGAATCAAGGTTTTTTTTTTTTTTTTTTTCATTTAAGGGAATTGTTTATAAATGAAGAATAGTTTAATAAACAAAAAAGGGATTTTTTTTTGGAAGTTAACATGAAACCGAAGAAAGTGAAGAAAAAAGTTATTTTGATATATAGTTAACATGGAATATTACAAAAATAAATAAATAAATAAATAAATAATACACCGTTTGTCTTCAGTTATTGACTCTTAAAAAAAAAATTGACACCTAGCTGGACAGGCTAAGGCAAACGGTATATATATATATTTTTTGGTGGAAGACGGAAGGATTACTTGCAACTTTCATGGTTTATTATTATTATTATTGTCAAAGATCTTTTCAGCCTCGGTGTGTTAGAGAGATTATAATATTTTTTCTATTATTATTGGGTAGTAAAAATAATAAAGTCTCACATTGAAGAAACACAAGCAAGTATATTGGCATAATTTGAAACAAGTAAAGTGTAAATATTACTATGTATAGTGGGAACTATACTACTATCATGCACCACACAGTGCGCGGCGAGGGCGATTGGGTTTTAGGGTACACTTTGCACATACACATCGTTGCAAGGAGTCAATGAGTACTCTATTTTTGAATGCGGTGCTTTTCCAAATTAAATTTGGACTGTTGATTTAGTCGGACACAATCTAACAGTCGGATTTAAATGATTTCAGATTTAATTTAAACCGTTAATTGAATTATTATAATTTAACGTTAATAATTAATTCTGATGATCAACGGGTATGTCTGTTGAAACATATATGTTTTTTGATTGAAAAGATACATTTTAATTTAAAAGGCATGATTGTTGTATCTATTGTAACTCTTTATAGATATACATATCAAAGGCTATAAAACTCCAGTTTCTGATATTAGTTTCACATCTTATTTTGAAATTTAATAAGATTGCTACTTATTAAATTTATAGATTTTTTATATCTTGGAGGTAATTTATCAAATACTTGATAGCAAACTGTTTGTAGTGGGGACAAAAAAAACTTTAAAAAAAGTAATTTCTACGCTTCAAACCTTTTGATTTTCTCCCATTCTATTTCATTTGTTTACAACTGAATAGTTTTCCCCACCCACTATTTTCAACACGGTGAATATGTCTTCATTTTTTTCCTGTTCTCTTTAGTCCTTACATTTGTTTTCTTATCGGGTTTCTATAACTGTCAAACCTGTTTTGGAAAAGGAAAGTTGATCATATCACCGGCGCTGGAAAAAAATATTTTATGTTGTAGTAATTATTATCTCATTGGAAGGATCATCATTTCAATATATCATATTAAAATAAACAAAATATATATGTATATTGCATTTATTTAATGTAACATTGACACAAGAAAAGTATAACATATAAAAAAGTAAATAATTAAGCCTACGAATGTATATATATAATTGTTTTTTTTTCTCCTTGCTATGACCGTCTTTAAAAAAAAAAAGGTCTTTCATAGCGTTTAAAAAATGCTATCATAAATATACAATAACATTTTGGGAAAATGTATCCATTCATGTTATTAAAGTTTCTAGTTTTTATAGCATTCGATAGGTGCTATAATATTTTTGATAGCATTTAATGATGCTATAATAACTATGTTAGAGCATTTATCGCATGCTATAAAAAAATTGCCCATGTCAGTTATACAATATTAACCAAACATCACAGTTCACTATGTTCCCAAGGCAACTTCACGACTCAAAGCTTACATATATGTTTGCTACTGATGGTTCAAATCTTTGTCTAGTCTTTCAAATTCTGTCCATCAGTAGTTAGATATCGTCCTTCAAGTCCTATACACAAAAAAGAAATAAACACTTACATCAATAAATCATCACACATGTTAAGCTAAACCATCACCAATCAATGTACAATATATCACATAAGTGTATGTTTTTTTTACGTAATAACTTTATCAATGGGCCATGCTACTGTAGAGCTAATAGCGTCTTCATTATGAAGCATCTCTGAATTAGGCCTCCACAAAAATGCATTAGGACTTCTTACAACATCTACCCAAACTCTTGCAGCATTAGGGTGCGATAGGAATATGATAGATCAAAGCTGTTGGATCACTTGATGACCAACGCCCCACGGCTATAATTTCACCAGAACCATTCCAATTCATTATCTTATATTCCTTGCTTTGTGAGTTAGTGTTGACACTCTTTCAAGAAGGAAAAATAGCAAAAACAAATTTAGAAATTATTTTTCACTTAGAAAACAAAGATGTGTTTCATTTATAAATAAGAAAAACTATAAGCATAATTTTACCATGGAGAAAGGCATTGGTGCATTTGATTGTTTCTCTGTTTCGCAAGATGGACCCTATAATAGATCATATAAAGCAATTTATCATCATGTGCAATCTGAAAGAATTAACATATATATGAATTAGACACTAATATGATTTTTCAATAAGATATTTATTAAAAATATTTAATAATCGCCTTTTCAATTTTCTACATGCCTTTTCTATTCAGGTAATGAGCTCGTATCTTTATGACATAATTGCCAATTTGGTAATGGTAACTCCTCCTTGATAGGCTCTTAATCGACCATTCTTTTTAGGACCAAAAACTTTCAGAACAACGTCCTCTTTTATATTTGTTTGAGATGATAAAGGCAACTCTTTATGACATTCTTCCATGTTTTCCTGGAGAGCGTAAAATTGTAATTGAATTTTTTGATAATATTATGGTAACTAAAAATTAAAATAATGAAGGAAAAGGCATAGACTGGTACAATAGCCTCACCAACTGCTACGGATACAAGTTCACCATTTTTCTTTGCTTGTGCCTTGGTCCAAGTAGCAACTCTAGATTGTCATTTTTTGCTTGTTCTTTACTATAAATAAGAAAAAGAATTAGCATTAAAAATGTGTTAAAAGCTAAAAAGCATATGACCTTACCATGTCGTCAATTAAACGAGCACATCCTTTGCGACTGCCAGTATATGTGAGTTGTTTCTTCTTCATCGCTTTGAGTTTTTCACTTTTAGCCTAGTAATAAACATGTATTTGAGTATGTACTACATATGAAAAAAATGAGAAATAAACAAAGATAAAAACTGTTTGTTAACTAGTTATTGTCAGAATATTTATGGCACAGTTTCATTTTCAAGAGAGATGTTCAGGAAAAAAGCTACCAAATAGAAGAAAAAGATTAAAAGAGAAAGAGAAACAGAGCATCTGCAACTTTTTTATAGTTCAGCATATTTGATTAGTTATAGTTCAACGTATAACTGCAAGTTGCTTCCATACCGCAAAAAATTCGTCAGTTGATTTAAGTTTACAAAGTTTAATCTTCTTTTGTTCAGCCGTGAATGTGAACTAACAAAGGGGGTAACATGATGTAATAGAAGAGAATAACAAATTATTTTGAATGGTTCAATCAAAAGCAAAGAAAATGATAAAAGACAAGAAAGAAACAACAATAAGAACTCAGTTTTGAAGGTAAAACACTACACAAGCATGTGCAAACATATAAACGAATTGTTGCTAAAGGATACAAAATTACTGCTACTGAAGTAGCCAATTAATATTGCAGATTACATAATTTAACCGACTAAAAAATAAGGAAGCTTAGAGACATCTAAAGAAGGCCATTTTTTTTTTCCTATTAGAGACATCTAAACAACAGACTTAAATACTCATTTCTATTATATTCAAAACAAAATATCAATAATACTAAACAAACTCAGGTGCTAATGACTAATTGACAATAAAAGTGATGCAGACCAAGACAATATTTCAAGCTCAAGCAACACGTTTTTGACAAGTGTGTATGGCTTTCATGGCTTGAGTCTTGGCTCACAAGCTTGGCTTTCAAGCTCAACTTTAATTGTTAATTTCTGAGTGATTATTTTCAGTTTTATTCTAGTATTTACTACACTTTCAAGTTGGTTTTAATTATATTTAATTACATAGAAGTTTGTTAGGCTCTTGGGCTATTATGATGGGAATTTGTTCAGTTTTGGTGGCTGAAGTAAAGGGTGTAATTATAGGAATATGGAGTGTTTGTAACTGAATTTTTATTTATTTTGGAATGTAAAACTTCGTCCTAAAAAGGGCTGGAATGATCTATATTGTGACAGCTTTATATTGAATGCAAAAATTCAGTTCTTGTGTGAATTATGAACTCTTATATCTTAGTTGGATTCCTAGCAGAGTGGCGAGTTTTTGACTTATCTAACATGTGGGAACCATTAGTGGCGTCCTCCTAGACTTATTTTGATTCTGAGTTATTTTTTCCCAACCCAGCCCTTTACTACTGAACAATATTCTGTACCAAAAAGTTTCTAGTGCTTATCTAGATTTTTATTTGGATGTTGAAGGCTCTGAAAAAAGTCTAATACTCAGTTTCTAATTGCAAACTGCAATCAAACTAATGACTAATCTAAAGAAGGTTAAATCAAACCTATGTAATAGAAAAAACTCGTCGATTGAAATGTTGAAGGCAAAATACGTTCTCAATGTGCTGGCTGGCTACAGAGATGAGAATCATGAGAGAGGAAAATCTATGGAAAAGAAAACAAGAGGAAAACCGTTTGAGAAGAGGTTCTTATTTCACTAGTTTCAGAGACAAAATCTGAGAGGAAAATCTATAAAAATAAAATTTGAAAAGGAAATCAATTTGAGAGGGAAACCAATTTGAGAGGGAAACCATTTAGAAACTAATCCATTTGGGAATTTCAACTGGACTACAGAAGATGGAAAAAATTATGCTGAATCTTGGGAGAGAGAGTTTCAGTAGGAAAAAAAACGGTTTGGTCGATCATATTTTTCAAGAAATTCTGCATCTATCTATATATATTTATACAAATTTTAGAATTACCTAAATACACACTAGTGGATTACAAATTTATTTATTTATTATTATATATATATATTTTTTGGAAAGTAGTCGATTGCAAATTTGGAGCGGAAAGGTTTATTTCCCTTTTTTTTTGTGGGAAAATGTTTTATTTCTTTCCTCTAACTCTTTGCATAACGTTTATTCCAAAAAAAAAAAATAATAATAATAAAATAAAATAAAAAACACTTTGGATCACGCCGCCTAAAAAAATTAAAAGAATTTAGGTTTTTTTAAGAGATATATTTGTTTTTTCTTTTTAATAAATGAAAAAAGTAAAAAACTTCTTTTTTTTTTTTCTCAGAAGATACAAATAAATAATTTTATCAGAATAATCAAAGACTTTACATTTAGATTGACACCTCATAAATACTCGTCTTGTACTAGGCTCCTCGGTATTATTTTTTAAGATAAGTCACTCTAATAAAAGATTATCAAAAAAAAAAGAAAGAAAAATAACACGTTCTATTTACTTTTGTAAATACATATATAATGGTGGTTCCATTTGGGAAAAAAAAATTCATGTTTTTGAAAAGAAAATTTTCTTTGCTTTAAATGAGAAAATCTTTTCATTTTGAAAATAAGATAATATAATTAGATGTGTAAAAAAAATTTGAAAGCAAAAAGTTTATTTGCAATAAGAATAAATGGTATTGAAAATGATACATTATAAGAAGATTTTAAAAATATTCATTTTATTTTTCTAAAAGAGTTTTGTAAAAAGTAAATTTAAAAAGGAGATATTTTTTTTAATAATAAGAGAATAGTGAAAAATATTAAAAAAAAAAAAATCTTGTACAAAAAAATTTCAATTTCAGAAATTGGATATGTCATCAAAATATATGGGACATTTTCTATCCCGTCCTACATCACTAGTGGGAGTACATGTGGCAGCTAGGTAGGAATGTGGTGAAATTGTTCAAGACATAATAGTAAAATCTATATTATGTTATAGATGTTATCCCATCGAAGGGGGCTATCAGTCAATAACCTTCGTATGACCATCGTGCTAGACGATAACCATACATTGGATTGATTTTTATCATACAAGATAAAACTATTGCATGAAATGTCATAGATGACATCATAAATAAATAAATATTTATTTATTTATTTAAAATACTAATTATAAATACTAGTTAGTATCCACAATATAACCACTTTGGTTACCAAATGGTAACCAGTTGGTTACCGACTCTTAATGGATTTTCGATCGGTAATCACTATCGTCAACGAGTTATTGGTTGGCTATCAAATGGTAATCAGTTGGTTACAACTGCCGGCAAGTTACTGATTGGCCTCCAAATGGTAACAATTTGGTTATCAATCACTGACAAGTTTCCAATCGGTAATTACCATTACCTGCGGGTTATCAGTTGGCTATCAAATGATAAGTCTGAATACTACGTCTAAACATGTATTTTCATATTCAACAAGTGTCGCTTTTTAATGATTAGCTTAAGAAAATCACATATTAAGTCATGCTACGCTTATGTAATACAGAGAAACGTGATTGTTTCTATCAAACAATATAAAAAAGTTTTATTTACATACTTCATTCTATCCTTTTTAAGTTGAAATTTATTATTACAAAAATATATCCTTAGATAAAGTGACAAAAGTGGACAATACTCTAATGAACGTAATTACCTTTTTTCTTCTTATTATTGAAACTGAAATTTGTTATTTACGAAAAAACTGATATTATACGCTCAAAAAATTATGTGATATTGTACAGTACACGAAATTAACAAAATATAAGCATCAGTAGTTTTATTTATTTATTTTTTTTCATGTAAAGCTTAATTTATTTCTTATTTTTTGAAGGCAGTTTTCATTAGTATATATGTTAAGACAAGGTCTATTCACACTATATTAATTTTTGACACGCCCCTTTCATAAAAATGTCCTATTAAAAAAGCTCAATGAATTCCAAAAAAACAACAAAAAACCCTTTAATAGTTTGAAAAATGTAATAATACTCCTATTGTTCAACTCTTATTTCCCTTTTTCTTCACTTAAGAAAGTATTAGAGTAGTAAAAGAAAAAAAAAGGCTTCATCTTCACGTGCATCGTATTTTTCCAACTCATGGAAGTCTCTTGGTGGTGCCTTTAACATTACATACCATGATAAAACCACTCTGTGTACATTGGGTCCATTCCATTTGTGACCAAGTGATAAAAAACACTATCAATAGATTGGTGACGTAAATTTCGACGATCTTTACAAGGACATAATATCTTTTCAGGATAACCAGCTTTTTTTCTGCCATCTTGACGAAATTGCATGCTTCTTCTATATACTCCTTAACAGCTCTGTAATTTTTATAATAACATCACATTATAATATACTAAAGGAATATAACTTTACTGTTCATGCACAGTAAAGTTACAGTTTTGCCCCTCACTCCTTGCCTGTCGGTGACTGTTGGTATAGTGCATGGACAACTTTGTCCTCCAAATCCTAATTTCACCTTTCTCCTTCCTGTTGTCGCCCATTGTCTCTTGCCCTTTCTCTCTCTATTTTTTTCCTCGCTTATTCTTTCTCTGCCGTTCGCTCTCTCTTTCTCATGTTCTGGGAATTTTTGCTCTCCAAACCCTATTTCTCCCTTTCTCTTCTACCTTTCACCACCGATTGTGCTCCTTGATTTTGTGTTTGTGTATTTTATATTTCCTTCTCTCTCTCTACTGCTCTGTTTCTCTATGTCTTCTCCTTTTTTGGATTTTTGGCGTCCAAACCCTCGATTTTGGGGTTCTTTGGCACTGATGGCCGATCATTTTGTATTTGTTGGTTTCGGTTTGTATTGTTCATGGTTTTTTTCGTTTAGTTATGTTTGTTCTCTCAAGATTTGGAAGTTCTGTTTTTTTTTTTCATTGTTCTTGGAATTTTTTTTTTGGAAATTTTTTTTGTTTCGAAAACTTTTGCTTGATTTTTTCTATTGGGTTTTGTTTATTTTATTTTTGTGCAATGCCCACTTTTGATTTTTGATTTTTTGTTCCCCTATCTCCGAACCCTAATTTTTGAATGCTGCATTATTTTTTTTTCGCCTAGAAGTTTTTTATGTTGAAAGTGTAGATACTCATCCTTTTGTGTTGTTTTATCCTTCAATGTTGTTTTGTTACGATTTTGTTTCTTTTGCCTCAGAATTTGGGGGTTTTGGTTTGGGAATCCTAATTTTTTATTTAGGGTCCCCCCCCCCTCCGCCCCCTTTTCCCCCCCTCTCGGTGTAGTATTTGTAGTGGGAGTGTAAATTTTTTTCGGATTATTAATTTTTCCCTCTCGGAACCTTATTTTTTTTGGGCCATTTCTTTTTACTTTTTTTCCCCCTTTTTTGTGTTCGGTACATTTTTTGTAGAGCAAGTGTTGGTTCTAGTCTTGAGTAAGTTGTTTTTTGCATTCATTGTTGTTTTGCTTTGCTTTAGTTTGTCTTTGCTTTCGATCTTTACTCTTCAAACGGTTCTTTTTTTTTTATTTTGAGTATTTTTCATCTGTGTTTTTAATTTTTTCAAACAAGGCAGACTGAGTAATGTAAACAAGAGATTGGGTATATTGAAGAATTTTTTTTTTTGGGTTTATTTCGGTATTGTTTCCGGTTTTTTTGCTTTTGTTCATTTTTTTATAGGTTTCTGCAGATTGGCATAAAAATGGTGATGAAATGGACAAATGCAACTATAAAGAGGAACGTTGAAGATTTTTTCTCGCTTGATTTCTAAATCTGTAATTTTTTTTCTTTTTCTCCTCGGGTAATATTTTGTTGGTTTTTTTAGCGATTTTGATATAATTCGTTTACCGTGTATGATGTTTTGTTATCATGTTTTTTGGTTCTGTTTTAAGCATCTGGTTAAAAATTTACTAATTGTAGTATATGATCATTTAGTTTGGTTCAAACCAAGTTTTAAATTTTTTTTCTCTTTAGTTATGTGGTTATGATTACAGTTTTTGAAAGCTGTCTTTAACATTTAATGCTTTTATACTATATGTTTTATTTTTTTCCCTGTTGTAATTTTGTGATTTGTTAGATGGCTGTATGTTACTGTTCATCATTACTTTGATTGAGATATCTTCCCGGTTGCACCTCTGTCATTAATGAAACTCATTATGCAAAATTTTTTTCACTTATCTGTTATCTCCAAAAAATCCGTTCCTCTCTCTTCCACCGACTCTTCTCATTTACTTAACTCTCTTTTATAAATAAATTCTTTTCATTTATTGTTTCACCCCTGTCCTGCACTATTAAAACTTCTGTAAAGTCTTAACTGCTTTGGTTGAATCTTATTTGTCTCCTGTCCAAACCTGCTCTGTTATCCCGGTACTATGTTTATTTAAGACTTTTAATTAGTCTTAATTGCCGTTTTCATTTTGCATGTTGTTAGTAGTTGGTTTCTCGATTTTCCTGTTGATTTTCATATTCTGTCAGTATGTTTATTATTATGATGATATTGTAAATGAATTGAATTTTTTTATTGTCTGTTTTTTTCCCCTCTGTTTTTTTGTTTTCCTCGCTGTTTTTTTTTTCCCCTTGCCGTTTTATGTTCTCACAGTGTATACAGTTGTTTCTCTTTATTTATAAATGTTCTATAAATATTATTCAAACAGGTTATATGATTATATTATATATGATAAGTTGATTGTTTTGTATTGTATTTCTTCTTCTTCTTTTTTTCCCTCCTTTCTCCTATTCTGATTTGCGTGTTCTGTTGGTCTAAATTTTTTTACCAAAAGTTTTGAATCATAGCTTTTATATGCTATGATGATCTCTATTTAACTATACAATAATGCATATACCAGATTTTTTCTTTAATTTGGTCCATGATGCTGAATATAGTATTATTGATAATATATGTTACATATACTGTTTGACCATCTTTTACTGTTGCCGTGGGTGTTTGGGATTTGTGTTAATTTGATTTGTTACTATATAATAGTATTCATTATATATTGCTGATTTCATACCATTGTAATATTTTAAAAGTTTTCTGCTTTTTTTATCTATTGATACTACTTTTCCTATTTGCTCTCTCTATGGTCTCTCTTTGTTTGATGAAAACATTTCTAACCCCTGTCCCCCGGTTTTTTTGTTTTTTTTGTTTTTTGACACATTCCCAAACATCTTACTTAGTAGCTATTAAAGATGCTGCTGAATTGTATTATGACTATTATTAATAGATGTTATTACTAAGATCTGAGCATAATATAAAATATTTTAAAAAAATTTTATGTTTGTTTTTTGTAGTATATATGTTTATGTATATGTATGTATTTGGTTATATATTTAGATTACTTATATAATTAAGTATAATACACATTTAGCATTCTGTTTTTTCATTATCTTTTATTATTATTATTATTCCAAGTTAATTTGTTGTTTTATACTTGGATTTTTTCCTTGGCTTTTTTTTTCCCTATTACCCGAGGAGATTTTTTTTTTTTTTTTCAGTATATTGTTGTAATATTTAAATTTATTCTCTAATTTGTTTTTAACTTTTTTTTCCTACTAACGTGCAACACACGGGTATTAGGCTCGTATCTAACTATAGACTTCTCCTATAAGAACATGTTACTACATTTTTTACATTTTTTTTATTTACCTGTTAAACCATAGCCAATCTATATCCTATGTTACAAGCAAGGCATAAAATTTTTTTTTTTTTTAAATGCAGAAAGCGAGACGAAACATAAAAGTAAAAATAACAATCAAAAGAATTAAAATTGATAACATTAGGCTTTCTTTGAAAAGCGAAAAACATTAGAGGCCAAAAGAACAACACAACATAAAGTTACAAATAGCACATTCAATCCACAAAGTAAAAAAAAAAAAAAAAAAAAAAGAGAACGAAATAGGAAAGTTTCTACTAACTGCAATGTACTGCTTGGAATTATTTCCAACAAAACTCAAAATACCTGTAATTGTATCGTACTAGTGGGAATTATTCACTAAATAGCTATCGACTATATATACAAGAATGAATCTACAAGGAGGTAGTTACAAAGTGTCCTGTGGCTTAGCCCTAGGTGATAGCATATCAAAATATGATGTTGAAGATGCAACAAAGAGGATCATACCATAATTGACAATGACAGCTTCTAGACCCCTACAATTTAACCTCTGGTTAATCTATAACTAGGATAACTAGTACTAAAAGAAAAAAATCTAAAAGGTTATAAATGGTTTCAAAAGATAGGAATTATGATGTAAACTAGTGCCTGCAATAGAAAGCGAGAAATTAGAGATGAAAATAACAAGCACAGAATTTCGAAGAACTAATTGCAATATTAATATAGTAAAGACAAAAAGGAATACAAGAGTTGAAATAAGACTTAGTGTTGCGCCATCTAATCCAAAAGAGACGCATGCAAAAATCAAGCATCTCTTTGACAGATACAAAGCATTCACACCAGCATTGCAGAAGCAGAACAATGGGGTACTTTACTCCAGCCTTTGCAAGAAAAACACACCCAGAAACAACACTTATGACCAGTGAGAGATAAAGAATATGTACTAATTATTGTTTATTGTTATCCAAAGTGATCCAATAGTGTTTGACCAGTATTAACTTCAAAAGGTGATATTAAACAGCCATCATCTTATTTTAATGTTTGAAATTAAGACATTCACCATTTCACGTTCCTACCTCGCGTACAATTATTATCACCTTTTACCTTATAATGGGAGCCTTTAAAGTAATGCTTGAATACTAGGAGCAAAGATTAAATTCAACACACAACTGAAGATAAAAAAAGTACCATCTCTGACAAAAGTCGGATGATCAGAAAAAGAAACTAGAGGTGTAACCCCCAACTCTATTCATTTGACTCCATAAAATAACCAACAAGCTTTTCTAATCTTCTTTTTCTTTCATTGAAAGAACAGAGGAAATTTTCAATTTCAATTAATGATTTCTAAAACTAGCACTATACGGCTTTAGTAGTTCTCTGCCACATATAAATGTCAATGACACATGCACATATACATGTATACATGCTGCAGAAGTCTAGGGGAAAAAAAAAAACTCACAATTCTCAGAGAAAGAAAGGAAACTCTCAGTTGGATGGGTACGACTAGTGGGTTGGTTAGAAGAGTCTTCTCAAAGAACCGCATTGTTGGAACTCATGACAACAATGTGAGTTTCTTACTCTCTTACCAGTGTCTGTTTTTCATTATTTGTTTGTGAGTGTGTGTTGTGCGTTCTCGTTATGGAAATGCTTTCATTTTGTATGTTGCTGTTGCTCTACTTTGCTCTACGAAAGTAGAATATGCCAAATTGGCGTAAACAAAAAAAAAATATATATATATTATATATATATAAAAATCAAAACAAGTCCCGCTAATGTGATTACTAAAAGGAAGAAACTTTCATTTTTGTTAAACAACAACAACTACTACTAAATTATATTATAAAACATGGAGAGGGAAAAAAAAAAAAAAAAAACCCCCTTGAATCTCTTGTCAGTAATAAGACACTAGCCCACTAGCCCTCTTCTTGGTGATCTGATCCACGAGCTTCACTCCTAAGCAACACCCAAAAAAATAAACTATATTAGCAAAAAATTCGCATTCTCCGAATTATACAAGAGCAGTCCGATAATCAAATGCATCCAAACTCAATATGGATCTAATAACCAGTGTGAAAAAAAAAAAAAAAAAAAACCCAAATAGCAACTGTAGGACACGAATTCACATATATCAATAATAATGTGTGTGTGTATACAATATCAGGTTTGACAATTATGTGCTGGGTAGATTTGGTATTTTCATCCCAACGAAAAAACAAAATTAACTGTAAAAACAAAAAGTGCAATTACCATTCATTGCACGCTCATCTCTCCCCTTTCATCTACAACGAAATGCATAACTTTTATAGAGGATGGTAACAACTGAAACCAAAAATTGATTCTATGGGGTCCCATCCAATTTGTTAAGGGAAATAGGGAAAATAGAATGAGGAGAAGTGAGAGATTTCTTCAGAAAATTTCTTTCTAAAGCAGAACGAATTGATAGATTTCAACATATGAAAACTGCAATGAGTTCAGAACAGGGAAAGAAATCATGGGTGAGCGAAAATTTAGGGAAATTTTTGTTAAGTCATCAAAGCTTGAACGAAAATTTTGGGTTTCAGGAGATCAGCACTGAATGCTTTTCGGGAGTTCTCCTGTTCGTTAAGCAATCTTGCTTTTGTGATTTTTGACCTTTTTTTTTTTTTTTTCTAGTATTGCATTATATTAATTAGATTTAGAGGAAAAAAAAAACTAAGAATGAAACATTTAGTCACGTTAATATTAATTTGAAATTGGTCAAAAAACAAAAAAAAAAAAAAAAAAAGAAAGAAAAGAGAGAGAGGGTAAAGAAAGAGAAGTCAATTTAGAGGGAAATTTACGCCTATTTTTTAAGAAAAAAATAAAAATAAAAAAGACGCTAAATCTTCTCACGTCTTAA
>CM046365.1:22364325-22469148 GCA_025413025.1 Ficus hispida
GAAGGCAGTTTTCATTAGTATATATGTTAAGATAAGGTCTATTCACACTATATTAATTTTTGACACGCCCCTTTCATAAAAATGTCCTATTAAAAAAGCTCAATGAATTCCAAAAAAACAACAAAAAAACCCTTTAATAGTTTGAAAAATGTAATAATACTCCTATTTTTTCAACTCTTATTTCCCTTTTTCTTCACGTAAGAAAGTATTAGAGTAGTAAAGAAAAAAAAAGGCTTCATCTTCACGTGCATCGTATTTTTCCAACTCATGGAAGTCTCTTGGTGGTGCTTTAACATTACATACCATGAAAACCACTCTGTGTACATTGGGTCCATTCCATTTGTGACCAAGTGATAAAAAACACTATCAATAGATTGGTGACGTAAATTCGACGATCTTTACAAGGACATAATATCTTTTCAGGATAACCAGCTTTTTTCTGCCATCTTGACGAAATTGCATGCTTCTTCTATATACTCCTTAACAGCTCTGTAATTTTTATAATACATCACATTATAATATACTAAAGGAATATAACTTTACTGTTCATGCACAGTAAAGTTACAGTTTTGCCCCTCACTCCTTGCCTGTCGGTGACTGTTGGTATAGTGCATGGACAACTTTGTCCTCCAAATCCTAATTTCACCTTTCTCCTTCCTGTTGTCGCCCATTGTCTCTTGCCCTTTCTCTCTCTATTTTTTTCCTCGCTTATTCTTTCTCTGCCGTTCGCTCTCCTCTTTCTCATGTTCTGGGAATTTTGCTCTCCAAACCCTATTTCTCCCCTTTCTCTTCTACCTTTCACCACCGATTGTGCTCCTTGATTTTGTGTTTGTGTATTTTTATATTTCCTTCTCTCTCTCTACTGCTCTGTTTCTCTATGTCTTCTCCTTTTTTGGATTTTTGGCGTCCAAACCCTCGATTTTGGGGTTCTTGGCACTGATGGCCGATCATTTTGTATTTGTTGGTTTCGGTTTGTATTGTTCATGGTTTTTTTCGTTTAGTTATGTTTGTTCTCTCAAGATTTGGAAGTTCTGTTTTTTTTTTTCATTGTTCTTGGAATTTTTTTTTTGGAAATTTTTTTTGTTTCGAAAACTTTTGCTTGATTTTTCTATTGGGTTTTGTTTATTTTATTTTGTGCATGCCACTTTTGATTTTTGATTTTTTGTTCCCCTATCTCCGAACCCTAATTTTTGGAATGCTGCATTATTTTTTTTTCGCCTAGAAGTTTTTATGTTGAAAGTGTAGATACTCATCCTTTTTGTGTTGTTTTATCCTTCAATGTTGTTTTGTTACGATTTTGTTTCTTTTGCCTCAGAATTTGGGGGTTTGGTTTGGGAATCCTAATTTTTTATTTAGGGTCCCCCCCCCCCTCCGCCCCTTTTCCCCCCCTCTCGGTGTAGTATTTGTAGTGGGAGTGTAAATTTTTTTCGGATTATTAATTTTTCCCTCTCGGAACCTTATTTTTTTTGGGCCATTTCTTTTTACTTTTTTTCCCCCTTTTTGTGTTCGGTACATTTTTTGTAGAGCAAGTGTTGGTTCTAGTCTTGAGTAAGTTGTTTTTTGCATTCATTGTTGTTTTGCTTTGCTTTAGTTTGTCTTTGCTTTCGATCTTTACTCTTCAAACGGTTCTTTTTTTTTTATTTTGAGTATTTTTTCATCTGTGTTTTTTAATTTTTTCAAACAAAGGCAGACTGAGTAATGTAAACAAGAGATTGGGTATATTGAAGAATTTTTTTTTTTGGGTTATTTCGGTATTGTTTCCGGTTTTTTTGCTTTTGTTCATTTTTTTATAGGTTTCTGCAGATTGGCATAAAAATGGTGATGAAATGGACAATGCAACTATAAAGAGGAACGTTGAAGATTTTTTCTCGCTTGATTTCTAAATCTGTAATTTTTTTTCTTTTTCTCCTCGGGTAATATTTTGTTGGTTTTTTTAGCGATTTTGATATAATTCGTTTACCGTGTATGATGTTTTGTTATCATGTTTTTTGGTTCTGTTTTAAGCATCTGGTTAAAAATTTACTAATTGTAGTATATGATCATTTAGTTTGGTTCAAACCAAGTTTTAAATTTTTTTCTCTTAGTTATGTGGTTATGATTACAGTTTTTGAAAGCTGTCTTTACATTTAATGCTTTTATACTATATGTTTTATTTTTTTCCCTGTTGTAATTTTGTGATTTGTTAGATGGCTGTATGTTACTGTTCATCATTACTTTGATTGAGATATCTTCCCGGTTGCACCTCTGTCATTAATGAAACTCATTATGCAAAATTTTTTTCACTTATCTGTTATCTCCAAAAATCCGTTCCTCTCTCTTCCACCGACTCTTCTCATTTACTTAACTCTCTTTTATAAATAAATTCTTTTCATTTATTGTTTCACCCCTGTCCTGCACTATTAAACTTCTGTAAGTCTTAACTGCTTTGGTTTGAATCTTATTTGTCTCCTGTCCAAACCTGCTCTGTTATCCCGGTACTATGTTTATTTAAGACTTTTATTAGTCTTAATTGCCGTTTTCATTTTGCATGTTGTTAGTAGTTGGTTTCTCGATTTTCCTGTTGATTTTCATATTCTGTCAGTATGTTTATTATTATGATGATATTGTAAATGAATTGAATTTTTTTTATTGTCTGTTTTTTTCCCCTCTGTTTTTTTGTTTTCCTCGCTGTTTTTTTTTTCCCCTTGCCGTTTTATGTTCTCACAGTGTATACAGTTGTTTCTCTTTTATTTATAAATGTTCTATAAATATTATTCAAACAGGTTATATGATTATATTATATATGATAAGTTGATTGTTTTGTATTGTATTTCTTCTTCTTCTTTTTTTCCCTCCTTTCTCCTATTCTGATTTGCGTGTTCTGTTGGTCTAAATTTTTTTACCAAAAAGTTTTGAATCATAGCTTTTATATGCTATGATGATCTCTATTTAACTATACAATAATGCATATACCAGATTTTTTCTTTAATTTGGTCCATGATGCTGAATATAATATTATTGATAATATATGTTACATATACTGTTTGACCATCTTTTACTGTTGCCGTGGGTGTTTGGGATTTGTGTTAAATTTGATTTTGTTACTATATAATAGTATTCATTATATATTGCTGATTTCATACCATTGTAATATTTTAAAGTTTTCTGCTTTTTTTATCTATTGATACTACTTTTCCTATTTGCTCTCTCTATGGTCTCTCTTTGTTTGATGAAAACATTTCTAACCCTGTCCCCCGGTTTTTTTGTTTTTTTTGTTTTTTGACACATTCCCAAACATCTTACTTAGTAGCTATTAAAGATGCTGCTGAATTGTATTATGACTATATTAATAGATGTTATTACTAAGATCTGAGCATAATATAAAATATTTTAAAAAAATTTATGTTTGTTTTTTGTAGTATATATGTTTATGTATATGTATGTATTTGGTTATATATTTAGATTACTTATATAATTAAGTATAATACACATTTAGCATTCTGTTTTTTCATTATCTTTATTATTATTATTATTCCAAGTTAATTTGTTGTTTATACTTGGATTTTTTCCTTGGCTTTTTTTTTCCCTATTACCCGAGGAGATTTTTTTTTTTTTTTCAGTATATTGTTGTAATATTTAAATTTATTCTCTAATTTGTTTTTAACTTTTTTTCCTACTAACGTGCAACACACGGGTATTAGGCTCGTATCTAACTATAGACTTCTCCTATAAGAACATGTTACTACATTTTTTACATTTTTTTTATTTACCTGTTAAACCATAGCCAATCTATATCCTATGTTACAAGCAAGGCATAAAATTTTTTTTTTTTTAAATGCAGAAAGCGAGACGAAACATAAAAGTAAAATAACAATCAAAAGAATTAAAATTGATAACATTAGGCTTTCTTTGAAAAGCGAAAAACATTAGAGGCCAAAAGAACAACACAACATAAAGTTACAAATAGCACATTCAATCCACAAAGTAAAAAAAAAAAAAAAAAAAAAAGAGAACGAAATAGGAAAGTTTCTACTAACTGCAATGTACTGCTTGGAATTATTTCCAACAAAACTCAAAATACCTGTAAATTGTATCGTACTAGTGGGAATTATTCACTAAAATAGCTATCGACTATATATACAAGAAATGAATCTACAAGGAGGTAGTTACAAAGTGTCCTGTGGCTTAGCCCTAGGTGATAGCATATCAAAATATGATGTTGAAGATGCAACAAAGAGGATCATACCATAATTGACAATGACAGCTTCTAGACCCCTACAATTTAACCTCTGGTTAATCTATAACTAGGATAACTAGTACTAAAAGAAAAAAAATCTAAAAGGTTATAAATGGTTTCAAAAGATAGGAATTATGATGTAAACCTAGTGCCTGCAATAGAAAGCGAGAAATTAGAGATGAAAATAACAAGCACAGAATTTCGAAGAACTAATTGCAATATTAATATAGTAAAGACAAAAAGGAAATACAAGAGTTGAAATAAGACTTAGTGTTGCGCCATCTAATCCAAAAGAGACGCATGCAAAAATCAAGCATCTCTTTGACAGATACAAAGCATTCACACCAGCATTGCAGAAGCAGAACAATGGGGTACTTTTACTCCAGCCTTTGCAAGAAAAACACACCCAGAAACAACACTTATGACCAGTGAGAGATAAAGAATATGTACTAATTATTGTTTATTGTTATCCAAAGTGATCCAATAGTGTTTGACCAGTATTAACTTCAAAAGGTGATATTAAACAGCCATCATCTTATTTTAATGTTTGAAATTAAGACATTCACCATTTCACGTTCCTACCTCGCGTACAATTATTATCACCTTTTACCTTATAATGGGAGCCTTTAAAGTAATGCTTGAATACTAGGAGCAAAGATTAAATTCAACACACAACTGAAGATAAAAAAGTACCATCTCTGACAAAAGTCGGATGATCAGAAAAAGAAACTAGAGGTGTAACCCCCAACTCTATTCATTTGACTCCATAAAATAACCAACAAGCTTTTCTAATCTTCTTTTTCTTTCATTGAAAGAACAGAGGAAATTTTCAATTTCAATTAATGATTTCTAAAACTAGCACTATACGGCTTTAGTAGTTCTCTGCCACATATAAATGTCAATGACACATGCACATATACATGTATACATGCTGCAGAAGTCTAGGGGAAAAAAAAAAACTCACAATTCTCAGAGAAAGAAAGGAAACTCTCAGTTGGATGGGTACGACTAGTGGGTTGGTTAGAAGAGTCTTCTCAAAGAACCGCATTGTTGGAACTCATGACAACAATGTGAGTTTCTTACTCTCTTACCAGTGTCTGTTTTTCATTATTTGTTTGTGAGTGTGTGTTTGTGCGTTCTCGTTATGGAAATGCTTTCATTTTGTATGTTGCTGTTGCTCTACTTTGCTCTACGAAAGTAGAATATGCCAAATTGGCGTAAACAAAAAAAAAATATATATATATATATATATATATAAAAATCAAAACAAGTCCCGCTAATGTGATTACTAAAAAGGAAGAAACTTTCATTTTTGTTAAACAACAACAACTACTACTAAATTATATTATAAAACATGGGAGAGGGAAAAAAAAAAAAAAAAAACCCCCTTGAATCTCTTGTCAGTAATAAGACACTAGCCCACTAGCCCTCTTCTTGGTGATCTGATCCACGAGCTTCACTCCTAAGCAAGCACCCAAAAAAATAAACTATATTAGCAAAAAATTCGCATTCTCCGAATTATACAAGAGCAGTCCGATAATCAAATGCATCCAAACTCAATATGGATCTAATAACCAGTGTGAAAAAAAAAAAAAAAAAAACCCAAATAGCAACTGTAGGAGCACGAATTCACATATATCAATAATAATGTGTGTGTGTATACAATATCAGGGGTTTTGACAATTATGTGCTGGGTAGATTTGGTATTTTCATCCAACGAAAGAAACAAAATTAACTGTAAAAACAAAAAGTGCAATTACCATTCATTGCACGCTCATCTCTCCCCTTTCATCTACAACGAAGATGCATAACTTGGTTATAGAGGATGGTAGACAACTGAAACCAAAAATTGATTCTATGGGGTCGGCATCCAATTTTGTTTAAGGGAAATTAAGGGAAAATAGAATGAGGGAGGAAGTGAGAGATTTTTCTTCAGAAAATTTTCTTTCTAAAGGCAGAGACGAATTGATAGATTGTCAACATATGAAAACTGCAATGGAGTTCAGAACAGGGAGAAGAAATCATGGGTGAGCGAAAATTTTAGGGAAATTTTTCGGTGTTAAGGTTCATCAAAGCTTGAACGAAAATTTTGGGGTTTCAGGGAGATCAGCACTGAATGCTTTTCGGGGGGAGTTCTCCTGTTTCGTTAAGCAGATCTTGCTTTTGTGAGTTTTTGTACCTTTTTTTTTTTTTTTTTCTAGTTATTGCATTTGATATTTAATTTAGATTTAGAGGGAGAAAAAAAACTAAGAATGAAACATTTAGTCACGTTAATATTAATTTGAAATTGTCAAAAAACAAAAAAAAAAAAAAAAAAAAAGGAAAGAAAAGAGAGAGAGGGTAAAGAAAGAGAATGTCAATTTAGAGGGAATATTATACGCCTATTTTTAAGAAAAAATAAAAATAAAAAAGACGCTAAATCTTCTCACGTCTTAATTGATTAAAGCATGTAGAGGTAACGTTTTTCTGAAAACCTGATCATTCAATGTTATAATATATGCTTTTATTGCAGTGCATGTATCTATAATTGAGAGCGGACGTTGATCATGTCTAGAGTTAGACACAAAGCTCCATTTTTTTTTTAATATTTTATTTTTGGGTAATGAGGATGCAAAGTGCTTTGCGTAAGTGTCACGAATTTCTCCTTTGAAGTTTATTTATTGATTTCTTATGTTTCCTCCCTTCTAAAGTCTTTGTGATTGATGTTATGTGTGTAGCGTGTGATCCCCCGGCCAAAAAAAAAAAAAAAACACCTAACAAGGATGCAAAAAGAAGTTGCATTATTAGCGGGTGAAATAAGTTCATTAACTGTAACATTTACCAAAAAAAGTTTATTTACTGTAACAATGAGATCAAGTACAGTAATTAATAATTTATAAAAAAGTACAGTAATTATTATATTTGTCACTTTGCTCGATGTCTACAATATATGGTACGTACTAAAGGATTTTTCTCTCAAGACTGTAGAAGGGTCCAAGCTGACAAAAGGTCTCAAGTCTGTTTAAATATGCAGTAGCTGAACAATAACGTGATCCCAATTAGTGGTTAAAAAGTCGATATTTTCACTCATATTTTCATGAAAATTTTCGTATTTCCGCTTTATTGATATCAAAAGAAATTCCAATATCTGCTTCATAAATTATCATGAATTTCCTTGAAAATATCCATAAATATTATCATCTTAATGAAAATATAGGTTTTCATTGAAAAAAAGACATAGCATAAATGAAAAAATTCATGACAATTTCCCCGTAGATAAAATTTTGGTACTCTAAATTGTTTTTGAAGTTTAATTTTAAATGTGGTCAAAATTTTTTTTTTTTTTCCTAATCTACATTTTATGGTGAAATCATATTTCCAATTATTGTTAGTTCATGTATGCAACTATATTAATTTCATTTTCTTCATACTATCTTGTTGTTAATATATACATATATACACACATTTATATATATTGATTGCCTTTTTTAGTTTCCTTACACAAGTTTTACGGAAATTTTTGCAATTCTTTTTCCTTTCTTTTGAAAAAAAAAAAGAAAAGAAAATGATCAGGCATATTTATGCAATCATAAATCTTTTATTCATTTTCCAAATGATGTCAACGTAGCACACTTTTACTTAGTCCGAAGATTCAAAATAAATTCATATAGCTTGGTACAAAAGTAAGACTGTTCCATACATTACTGATTGGGGTGCACTAACACAGACAATACTCGATCAGTTTATTAATTTCTGTCTGGGACTCCGTGCCCATCTCCATGTTGGTATATGCATTGAGCAATCCAAGCAAGGTTTATTGCTGTCTCCACAAAAGTTTTTGATTGAACAGAGTGTCGCCGGATGTTGCGTTGTTCATCTTCTTCCAAGTTTCTTGGATCAAATCTCTTATCTGTTGATAAGCACACCTCCCTCCGAGAGACCATGTCGTGCATGATGCACAAGATTGAGTTAACCGTTTTCCCTTTCTCTACCTCTGCCTGTCAAAAAAAACAATAATTGAAAAAGAGATCAATAAATAATCAGAAGGACTGCATTTTTGCCAAATGCTAATTAAGAAAACAGTTCATTACCTAATACGAGTCCGGATGAGGACAAAATCCTCGCATTCTCAATGTGATCCGATCATATGGGGGTGTTTCCTTGTTTTGGGACCATTTCTTTTGATGTAGAAAAGCTTGCATATAGAACTTCCCACTGAAACCAATTCAGTAGTTACCATTATTAAGGTTGTCTTGTCACACTCTACAAGCTTCACGTGTGTAGGATGGTAGAAATAAATAAATAAATAAATTATTGTAAGAAATTGGTAATAATAAAAAAAAAAGACAAATTAAAAATTAAAAAAGAAAGAAAAAAAGAAAGAAGAACACGAGAACAAAATAGTTGAACTAAAATTTTGAATAGTAAAAAGAAAAGAACTCTCCTTTATATAATAGTTATAGATATAAATTATAGCTATAGATTAATTTGAGAGCGAAATTTGCAAAAAATGGTCAGCTTTTATGAGGTAAGGAAAGATGCATTGATGATGCTCCATAAGAGTGACAGTATTGTAGAGAGCTATGAAGCATATCCTCATGCAGTCTAGAAGATCTTGCAAAGCTTTTAGATCCCATCTGAAAAATCCCATTCAGAGAAACAAAATTTTAAGACTTTATGTATAAGCATTAGCTAAGCTTATTTTGAGCTAGAAAAAGAAGTTGTAAGTTTAGGCTAAGAACACCTACTAATGTATGACAATATACTCGTTTATAGTCCTTCACCATCATATATATCGTTATCCACCAGAGGATCATTATACTACCCAAAAAAAAAAAAAAAAAAACCGAAGGGATATTGAAGGTTCCAAAATAGATAGTGATATATATATATGTATCCTTTGATCGACAGACTAAATGAAGAGTTACATTCCATGAGGTGGAATAAACTTAATACTCATATTTTAAAAGAGGATATAGCCTATTTTGATGTTAACTATAGTAGCAAGAACAGATGCCTTTTTTTCTTATTTAAAAAAAAATTGTTGGACCATGTTTATTATTACAAGATGTAGATTACCCTCATTATTACAACCATAAGAAATGCCCAAGTCGGAGAGACACAGTACCAAGGAGCATTAAAAAAAAAAAAAAAAGGTATAGAAATTTCCCACAAAAAGTCAGAAATTCTAATTTAGACAGTTTAGAAATTAAAAAATTCCAGACATTAGCTTGTGAAATTATGATAGCAAACCCTAAGTATTCACTTCAATCATTGTTGATGGCCAAATCAGTCCCACCGTACGGACACCGTCGGGAAAGGCAGCTACGCCTGCCGAGAAGGCGGGACAAGCCGCCAACGGGTATTTCCCGACCAGCCGATCACCCCAATGGTTCTCGGAATTCTTTTTCCACTGCGGCACGTATTCGGCCTTATCCTAGGGAAGCCGAGAAGCCCGACCAGGATATCAGCCGTCCTACTCCTCCCAGTCGCGTGCCAAGGGAAACCCTCCCTAGCACGGAGCGTCATCATTTCACAACTGCCTACGCCGCCCTACCTACTACTGACACCAGTCGCATCACCTGCCACTGCCTACTCTGACATCTGCAGCGATGGGACATTTATCCACCACACAGTGCCGTGTCAGGAGTAGGTAGCCTCAGTTAATCAGCATCCCCATTCATGCTAACCTATGAGGTGCCTAGGCCCTAGAGGTCCACCACGGCCGCCCTAGTCGGGTCGAACCGGACACCTGACCCAGCAAAACACCTATAAATAGGGAAGAAACCCCTGATTTCAGGTACGATCACTTTCACTTGGCCAAAAGTTCTGCCTCTCCTTTCGCTCACCAGTTCTTCAACTGACTTAAGCATCGGAGTGCCCGCGGCAGACACCACACCGGTGTCCCCATCATTCCGAGGTGCTTCCCCTTTTTGCAGGTGACCGACTGCGGAGCGATTGGCCGGTCGTGGCCCGACCACCCGACCACATTGGGTGTTGTTGCCGGAACCATTTTTGGCATCAACATTTTGGCGCTAGAAGGAGGGCCCTCGCTGCCTTTCCAGCATTTAACACCCCAGCACTTACATTTACCGCGTACGCCATAGACGAACACGGGAACCACGAGATCCAGGAACTTGACAATGCGATCCCGTCAAACTCGCGGGGCACCCGACATACCCAGCGTCGCGGTGGATCCCGAGCACAGCGGCGACCAACCCCAACGGAAGTCCTGACCGGGAACGTCCAGGCGCTGACCCAGACCGTACAAGTACTCATGGAAGCCATCCGAGAATCTCATCATGTCCAGCTGCCCCAGGCGCAGGAGGAGGAGGCGGAGTCCACGCCGAGCAGGCCTCCCAGACCGCCGCGCAGGCAGCGCAACCCGGCACAATCTGGTGACTGGGAGGGTGACCAGCCGCGGCGGGAGAGCGGTGATAGGAGGCGGGGAGAAGGTGGCGAGCTGAGCAGGGTACGCTCTAGGAGCCGCCACACGCGAGAAGCCGGCACCGCAGCAGCCGAGCAGCCGGTTATGGCAGGAGAACATATTGACCACGACTTCGAAGACACCATCGTTGCCCGGGGAAACACGTTCGTCTTCGACCGCTTGGGACGCCCGGAGATTTACCGCCGCCTAGGCCGAGACCCCTCTGCGGAGCCCCCCCGAGAAGATGAACGGAGTCAGAGCCGTATGGATCGCATCCAGCGGCAGCTTGACAGGCTGGTCGGCCAACAACACGGATTTGAGCCGGCAGGGGTAGCCGACCCGCCATTTACCGCGGACATCATGGAGACCCCTTACCCGGCCAGATTTAAGATGCCAGCCGTGCCTTCCTATGATGGGTCTACCGACGCAGACGAGCACCTTGAGAATTATCAGGCGCATATGCTGATCCAGAGCGCCAACGAGGCTGCCCTCTGCAAGTCCTTCTGCCTCACCCTCACCGGATCAGCCCGTCAGTGGTATCGGAGACTTCCTCCAGGCTCGATCAGCAGCTTCCGGCAGCTGTCTAATCTGTTCTCGGGAGCGTTTTTAGGCTCTAGAGCCAGGAAGCAAGGCGCCTCTCACCTGTTCAGCATCAAGCAGGGAGAGGGTGAAAGATTGAAGAAATTCCTGGAACGGTTCGATAAGGCCGTTGTGCAGATCGAAGACTACACCGACGACACGTTGATCCAGGCATTCAAGAAAGGTGTCAAAGACTCCCGCCTCGTCTGGACGTTGGCTTACGATAGGCCGCCTACCTTCGCTCACTGAGAAATATTGCCTGGAGAGACGCGGAAGCCGATGAGTATGTCCGAGGGCGGGGATTGGACGTCCGAGGGCCAGGATCGGATGACCAAGGACGAGGATCGGGAGACCAAGAACGACCCAGGTCCACCAGGAGGAGGGCGGAAAGGAATGCTGCCGACCGCCACCGACCAGATAGGGGGAGAACACCTAGCCGGGAAAACCGCGCTGAAGCCCCTCTCGGCCCGAAGCCGCCAGCGCGGAAGTTCCACCAGTACACCCCACTGGTTACGACAATCGAACACGTCCTAAGCCAGGTATCCGGTAAGGGGCTGCTTCGGGACCCGCCGCCGATCAGGACCGAGCGCGCTCGCAAGGATGTCGGTCATGACACGAGGATGTCAGTCATGACACGAGGAATTGCATTCAGTTCCAAGACCAGATCGAGTCGCTGATACGTGATGGCCATTTAAGGGAGTTTGTGGAAAGAATAATCACACCAGCCGGCCCGAGCACACGGCAGAACCCGGAGCCGAGCAGCCGGCCTGGCGAGCACGGCGAGGAGCATATCATCCACACGATCTTTGGTGGACCAGCTACAGGGGATACCGCCAGCAGCCGAAGGGCGTATGCCCGACAAGCCAGGCAGCTAGCCCGCGGGAACATATTAACATAGCAGAGCACATCTCGAAGATATGCCGTCAGAGTAACACCCCCATCACCTTTACGGACGACGAAGCAGACCGATTGCTCCACCCCCACAATGACACGCTGGTCGGCGAGATCCGTGTAGCCGACAACGTCATCCGACGTGTCCTCATCGACAATGGGAGCTCCGCCGACGTAATGTTTATGGACGCGTTTGCGAGGTTAAAGATTGACGGGGCGGTCCTGGCACCCTCCCAGACACCGCTTTACGGATTTGCAGGAGACTGTGTTCACGCAGTTGGCACCGTTCGCCTCCCCGTCACGATCGGAGACGGTCCGGAGCGGGCTACCCGGATGGTGGAGTTTATTATTGTGGATCGACCCTCAGTCTACAACGTCATCCTGGGACGCCCCACCCTCAACGGGTTAAAGGCGGTAGTTTCCACCTACCACCTTGCCATGAAGTTCCCCGTTGGCGAGGGAATCGGCGTCTTCCGGGGAAGCCAAGAGGGTGCACGGAAGTGCTACGCGGAAGCCGTAAACGAGGTGTACCGCACGGCCGGCCCGGCCATGGTGGCCACCATTGTTGCGGTCGATGAGGCCGACGTACCCGATGAGGCGGTTAGGTGCTTAGTCGACCTTGACCCCCAACTGCCAGAAGAGGAAATCCGGGCTCACCCTGGTGAGAAACTAGTCCCGTTCCCGTTGGACCCCGAAAACCCCGAGAAGGTTGTGATGCTCGGATCGGGGCTGAACCCGAGCTCCCGGGAAGCACTGGAGAGCGTACTCCGGGAGCACAAAGACGTGTTTGCCTGGTCGCACGAGGACATGCCAGGGATTGACCCAGCCGTCATGTGCCACCACTTGAACGTTGACCCACGGCACAAGCCGGTGATTCAGCGGAGAAAAGCCTTCAACCCAGAGCGGTATGAGGCCATAAACGCCATCTTAGAGAATCTATCGACAACCACAAAAACTGAGTCTCTCCCCCTCTTAGTCCTAGGTAATCCCAAAACAAAATCCATTGAGATATCGACCCAAGGTGCACTAGGAATAGGAAGTGGTGTGTACAATCCATGCGGTTGCTGCCTAGACTTAGCTTGCTTACAGGTAACACATCTCGAACAGATCCTCTCCACATCCCGTTTCATATGCGGCCAAAAGAAATGCTCATGCAACACACCTAAAGTCTTAGCTACTCCAAAATGTCCCATCAAACCTCCCCCATGAGCTTCCCTAACGAGTAGTTCATGCAAAGATGAATGTGGAACACACAATTTATTTTCTCGAAACAACAACCCATCATGCAAAAAAAACTTCCCAAACGCCCCCATTGTGCAATTTTTAAACAGATCACCGAAATCAGAATCCATTGCATACAGGTCCTTAATGTACTCAAATCCTAGCAGTTTAACATCAAGAGTTGAAAGTAAAGTGTACCTGCGAGATAGGGCATCGGCAACTACGTTTTCTTTACCTTGCTTGTATTTGATCACATACGGAAATGTCTCGATGAACTCCACCCATTTTGCATGGCGACGGCTCAACTTGTGCTGCCCCTTTAAATGCTTCAAAGATTCATGATCCGTATGAATCACAAACTCTTTCGGCCAAAGGTAGTGTTGCCAAGTCTCTAAAGTTCGAACCAACGCATACAATTCTTTATCGTAAGTGGGATAGTTTAGGGCTGCCCCACTCAATTTCTCACTAAAGTATGCAACCGGTCTTCCTTCTTGCATTAGTACGCCTCCAATACCTATTCCTGAAGCATCACACTCAATTTCAAACGTTTTAGTAAAGTTAGGAAGAACAAGTAAAGGTGCATTAGTCAATTTTTCTTTTATGAGGTTGAATGCCTTCTCTTGCTCCTCTCTCCACTTAAACTGTACGTTCTTTTTGATGACTTCGGTCAACGGTGCAGCAATGCTACTGAAATCTCGAACAAAACGCCTGTAAAAACTAGCCAATCCATGAAAGCTTCTTACCTGGTTCACTGAAGTAGGTGTTGGCCAATCCTGAATTGCCTTCACCTTTTCCTCGTCCACCTCGATTCCTTTCGCACTTACAACAAATCCAAGAAACACAAGCTTATCCGTGCAAAAGGTACATTTCTTGAGATTAGCAAATAATCTTTCACTCCTTAAAACGTCTAAAACGAGTCTTAAGTATTCAACATGATCGCTCAAATTTTTGCTATAAATTAGGATATCGTCAAAGTAGACAACTACAAATTTGCCAATGAAAGCACGCAAAACATGGTTCATAAGTCTCATGAAGGTACTTGGTGCATTAGTTAATCCAAAAGGCATAACTAACCATTCATACAAACCATATTTTGTTTTAAATGCAGTTTTCCACTCATCCCCTTCTTTCATCCTAATTTGGTGATATCCGCTTCTAAGATCAATTTTAGAAAATACACAAGACCCGTGCAATTCGTCAAGCATATCGTCTAATCGAGGAATAGGGTGTCGAAACTTTACCGTAATGTTGTTGATGGCTCGGCAATCAACACACATCCTCCAAGTTCCATCCATCTTAGGCACTAGTATAACTGGAACCGCACAAGGACTCATGCTCTCCCTAACATACCCCTTTTCCATCAGCTCATGGACTTGCCGTTGAAGTTCCTTCGTTTCCTCGGGATTACTTCTATAGGCTGGTCGATTTGGAATTGTCGCACCGGGTATGAAATCAATTTGATGTTCAATTCCTCGAATTGGTGGTAAGCCGGAAGGCAGCTCCTCGGGAAAGACATCATCAAAATCCTGCAAAAGAGATTCAACATTGCTCGGCAATGAACCGACAAGATCATTCGTACACAAAAGGGCCTCCTTGTACATGAGTACTATAAGGGGCTGATGTGAAATTAATGCTCTCTTGATCTCACTTTTTGTTGCAATGAAATTGTATTTTTGCTCTCCTACACTCAACAAGGCTGTAAGTCTCTCCTTTTCCCTCTCACTCTCTTTTTCGTTTTTGGCTTTCTCTTTTTCCCTCTTTTCTTTTTCTTTCTTCTCAGCCTCGGTCTCTCTCTCTTTTTCTTTTCTCTTTTCACTTGCTCTTTGCATCTTCAGTTGGTCTTCAAGAACTTGTTTTGGAGTTAATGGAACAAGTGATATGGGCTGTTTTTTGATGATGAAGGAGTACCTATTGGTGAATCCATCATGTGTGACTCGCCGATCGTACTGCCAAGGTCGACCTAATAGAATATGACATGCGTGCATAGGTACCACGTCGCAAAGCACTTCATCTTCATACTTGCCAATGGAAAACGCTACCATCACTTGCCTCGTTACCTTGACTTCCCCGCAATTGTTTAGCCACTGTAACCGGTACGGTCGTGGATGCTTCAAGGTATGTAACGCCAATTTCTCCACTAACTCAGTGCTAGCCACATTGGTGCAGCTTCCCCCATCAATAATAACGCTGCAAACCTTGTTATTCACAAAACACCGAGTATGGAACAAATTCTCGCGCTGGTTGTTTTCTTCCTCTTTAAACTGTGCGCTAAGTGCTCGCCTTGCCACTAATGACTCTCCTTCCACCGCGAACTGCCCTTCATAAGCGTCCTCAAGAGGTGGCATGTCATCGACTTCATCTTCTTGTTCATCTTCTGTCTCAATCTCTCCTTGAGCATTTATCACCATCAACCTTTTATTTGGGCACTCGCTAGCTATGTGACCCCTGCCTTGACACTTGAAACACTTAATGTCACGGTTTCAAGAAGTAGAGAGATCCGTTTTACCTTTAGAAATCTGGTTGGGGTTCTCAGACTTCGGCTCGGATTTGTACTTGTGAGTTGAAGACATTTGTGGTTTCTTTTCCTTCCTGGCTGTACTTGGTCTCCAAGGGTTGGAACCCGAGTGTTGACCTGCACGCGTACCACCCCTTCTCTTAAGTTGCTGCTCCACCTTGATGGCCATATGTACCATGTCTTCTAACTCGACGTAGTGATGCATCTCAACCCGATCATGGATCTCTCGGTTTAGTCCCATTAGAAACCTAGCCATTGTAGCCTCTCGATCCTCGTCTACATTAGCTCGGATCATGACAACCTCCATCTCCTTATAATAATCCTCTACACTCCGACTCCCTTGCCTAAGGCCTTGCAACTTCTTATACAACTCCCTGTAATAATGAGTTGGAACGAATCGTTTTCTCATCACTGTTTTCATCTCCTCCCACGTGTCTATTGGTCGTTCTCCATGCCGTCTCCTGTTCAAAACAAGTTGATCCCACCAAGTAATAGCATAATCTGCAAATTCAACCACAGCTAGTTTTACCTTCTTGAGTAGTTGTGGCAGTCAAACACAAACTCCATTTTCTTCTCCCACTCAAGGTATGTGTCGGGATCTGATTTTCCTTGGAAAGACGGAATCTTCATCTTAATACTACCCAAGTGATTATCTACCCGATTCCTAGCTTTTCTAAACCCATAACCACGCCCATGCCTGCCCTGATTCATGGGTGGTTCTTCTAACTCCTCTATCTCCTCTTCATCGTCAATATCTCCCCATTGCACTCCTTGTTGCACTCGCCTATATGGTTGTCTAACAGGAGCATTTCGCGGCCGCTCCCGAGTTGACTTTTCTTCCAACCTATCCATTCTCTCATGAATTTGTTCTAATTCAGTCCTCATCATCCGTCTCATCTCCCCTAACAAGGCCTGTACTTGTAGGTTCGGAATTGTTGGTTGTTGTGCCTCTTCGGCTGAGTTTTCTTCTTGATTGCGAGACATTTTTAGAACCTGCAAAATAAGGTTAGGATCCTCTCAAGCCCTCGCTCACGTGTTTCACTCAAGAATGATTTGTGACTCTCGTGTTTGTCACTCAATTGGCTTTTAACCCTCTTATGTTCTCTCCACTCTTGCCTTTTTCCACTCGTTGTGCCTTCTTTGATTCTTAATCAGACTCAAGAACAATCAGGATTCAAGCAGCAATTCGATGAGAGAAACAAACAAAACAAATCAAAAGATTCAATCGGTAATTCCCAAGAACTGGTGCAAGCGATTAAAAATAACAGAGATGGTTCTAAGGTATTTGATGCTAGGTCAAACCAAACGAATTACAGTAATGAATTATGATACTTGTTGATAATTCAGATTTTTTTTTTTTAACCGACAAATGGTCTGAATCGAAGCAAATGAGTGCTAATCCCAAATGAGTACTCCCAGCAGAAACAAGAGACAACCCTAGTCAGACACCTTTTTTTTCTGCAATTTTTTTTTTTTTGGTGCTTCTTAATTCCCCAGCAGACGCTGATTTTCGAAATTCTTTTTTTTTTGAACAACAACCTTTTTTTTTTTTTTTTACTTTTTTTTTTAAAAATCAAAATAGAAGAAGAACAATGAAAAACAATCAAAGGATAATTTTCAAACTTGCCTTGGAGCCTAAGCTCTGATACCAACTGATATGAACCTCGCCGATGAAACAACGAAACCCGACACCAAATGTTGATTCAAACCCCAAGACCTTCCAGACGCAAGCTTGTTTGAGCCTTGACCCGTTACCTAGCAAAATAAGAACCAAGACTTCGGATATTGACAAACGCCACACCAAGACTCTCAAGAACGTCTCAAGAACCTAGATGATAAGTTTGGCTGTTGAACGCCACAAGAATAACTTGATAAGTTCAAAAGTCTTTTCAAGAATGCAAGAACACACAAATTCTCACTTTTTTTTTTTTTCTGAATTCTCCAAAAATCCCTTAGCTTCCAAAGCAGACCTTTTTATAGGCTGCTGAATACAATTAGGTTTTCCTTTTCCTAAATTATGTTCTAATAAATTCGGATTTATTCCAAAAGAAATAAAAACTAATTAGGAAAACTGGCCTACTCTTCCTATTTAATGCCTAAAACGTGAAAGGAAATATTATGTGTCAAATTTGGCTTTATTATCAGCCATTACACCAAAGTGACGCCTAAATAAAGAAAGAAATAAATAAATTTGTATCCAAGCAAACTCAGACCTAACACACTAAAAACGGAAAGTAGCCATGCTGAAAATTAAGCTTGATTTTGATCAGGATCTTCTAGAACTCCAATCATGGTGATGCTCTTCTGATGATAACATGGTCCAAGCTCAATGGGCTTCCACGAATTTACTTGAGTGCACACTTCTTGAATCAGCCCATTCAATGCTTCTTTAAATCGTTTGGCTCTAAGTCTCGTAATTGGTCCACTTGGCAAGCCTAATGGATCACGTGGGCGCTGCCCCTGAGTTCCCCCAATCCCGCTTGTTACTTCCCCGTCATATATGCTTGGATGTGCAATCTTATTCGCATCATCAGGTCCCATGACCGGGCATTCACCAACAGGCGTGCTCGACCAGGACCCAACAAATTACAACTCCCGTGGTTCTCGGACCACGGAGTCAGGTCCCATGACCGGGCACTCACCAACAGGCGTGCCCGACCAGGACCCAACAAATTACAACTCCCGTGGTCCGCGGACCACGGAGTCAGGTCCCATGACCGGGCACTCACCAACAAGCGTGCCCGACCAGGACCCAACAAATCACAACTCTCGTGGTCCTCGGACCACGGAGTCAGTCCCACGACCGGGCACTCACCAAGAG
Source organism: Ficus hispida (assembly GCA_025413025.1). NCBI lineage: Eukaryota > Viridiplantae > Streptophyta > Magnoliopsida > Rosales > Moraceae > Ficus > Ficus hispida. Next base: position 22,382,975 of record CM046365.1, read on the forward strand.
GCGTGCCCGACCAGGACCAAAAAATGTACTCTCGTGGTTCTCGGACCACGGAGTCAAGGCTCACGACCGGGCAATCATCAACAGGCGTGCCCGACCAGGACCGTCAAGATGGACCAGACCTATGAAGCCAACCAAAGCAAAGGTTTGAATTGGGCGAATCACGCCCAAACCAACCAGGGGGGGAAGGCATACAAGGAAACAAAAACGACGTTTTTGCAGAATTAATCTTGTCAACATGTATTAATTGTCAAAAGGAGGGGGGTACAAATTGGGCACCCCCGAACCAAAAAAAAAATGAAGTCGCCGAGAGAAATCGCCGCTCAATCAAGTTGCCCGGGTAAGATGGAGTTGCCGCTGGCCGCGGCTGGCTGAGCGTCCTAGGGTGCACCGCATCTGTCTGCTCAGGAGGGGCCTGCTCGGGCTGATCAGGGTCGTCGAGGATCACCACATGTGGTTCGGGCTGCTCGGGAACCTTCGCAGCACCTGACACTTCACCCTCCTCTGGTGCGTCCTCGATGGTCGTCTCCCCTGACTCCTCGGGAACGAAAGACCAGTTTACGTCGACCAGGGTCGGGTTGGTCGCTCGGAAACTGGCCTTCATATCCCTCATACCCTCTTGGTACTCTGCCAGAAGGCGGGAACTGAAGTCCTCTGAGCCAAGGAAGTCCTCCACGGCCTGAGCCCTTGCCTCCTCGAGGGCAACGGGCAATGCAACCTCTAGGTAACGGGCGTGCTCGGCCCGCGCAGCGTCAAGTTCATCCTGCAATCTCTGCAAAGCCGCTACAATGGCGCGGTTCTCTGAAGCCCTCGCCTTCTCCTCCGCGGCTGCTACCGCTGCGTCCTTGGCTGCTATCGCCACTTTCTCAGCGTTTCGCGTGTTCTCGGCTCGCAGCTCCGCGAGCTTTATGTCATCTTCTGCCCTATTGGAAGCCGCCCTTACGGCGGAATTCCCGGCGAACACTAGACACAACGCCTACCAAGTTAAAGTATTAGTAACATATATATATATATATATATAATAGAACTAAAATTTTGGGCGACGCAGCCCACCTCTATCAGCTTGGGGATGCAGTCCCCGGTAGCCTCTGCGGCGTCGGAGCGCTTGGATGATTCGGCCACCTCGACGGAGAGTCCGCTAAAGAATTTTGAAACAACGGCACGGTGGGCCGGGCAATCCTCTCGGTGAACGCGCGATGCGGGCGGAGGCGGTAGTCTTTCCTCGCGGGGGCGTGAGGAGCGAGGATCAGGCCGTGAGTCGGGGCGCGAATCGGGCCGTGAAGATAATAGCTCTTCGGGACGAGCAGTGCGGGACTCTGACCTCTCGGCTGGTCGGCCGGCCGGGGCAGTCTGTGTACTTCTCGGCAGTGCCTGGACTACCACTGCTGGAGGCGGCCTGCTCGGCACTGGGCCAGAAGAGGTCTCGACCCTCCCTTTGCCTCGGTCGCCCATCTTCGCCTTCTTCTGAAGGCGGGCAATCCTCTCCTCGTCCGTCGGCCTCTTGGTGCCCCGCCTGTCAGCCATTGGCTCTGCAAGAAAAGAAAATCAGTTAGCTACCTGAGAAAGAAGTCTGGCAGTGCTCGGCTGAGCTCTGTCGCCGACCTTCTATCCGCAAACCCCTAGATGGTTATAGCCCGCGGATGACCAGGCCAAGATCCTCGTCGGCAATCCTTGGACCCCAAGTCTCGGAGGACGGATCGCCGGATGGGGCTGGGGCAGGGGTTTCAGACGTCGTCCCGGATGCCCCATCTGTCCGAGCACGGTAGTGGACCGTGGGCTCGGGCATGCGCGCGATGGTCACCTGCCCTGGGACTTCGCGAGACGTGCTCGGCTGACCGGCAGCTGATGACGAGCCGACCCAGCCGAACTCACTTAGGCTGCTCGGACGTAGCAGCCAATTCTGGCTACGCTCGGACTCGGCCAGGTCGTACAGCGATTCTACCATAGCTCGCTGTGCTTCGGGGATATGCGGGGCCCGAGTCCACACGTAGCCCCTCCTGAAAATCATGGGGACCCTCTCGGCACGGGGCAGCTGATTCCGAGCAAGCTGTTCATGTAGCCACCGGCATAGAACCACAAATGCTTGAATTGTTTGTCCGAGTCTGGGCACATGCCGATGAACGTCCCTTTGAATCCCTGAAAATAATAGAACCCCGTGGAAGAAGGCGCCGACTTCATCCTATAGAGGTTCTGGAAGGCCCGGAAGGGCATCATCGCCGCATAATTCTTGGCCCAGAGGATATAGCAGCTGACCAACACACGGTAGGCGTTGGCGTTCAGTTGCGCCGGAGCCACATTCAGCCGCGTCAAGACCCGCCGCATGAACTGGTTGAGGGGCAATCGCAGCCCGACCCGGAAGTACTCGGCCAAAAGGGTGACGTAGCCTGGCGGGGCTCGGGATGGCAGATCATTCTCGCCCGGGGCCCTCAAGTCAACGTCATCTGGGAACTGGAAGTCTCGGCGGAGGGCGGCGAGATATTTCGGCGTCACGGCAGAAGTGTAGTAGTCCGCCGAGTAAACGGGCAAACCTCCTGCCAGACTTGCCATCTCCTGGTCGGATCGACGGTATACCCGACAATCGTTAACGCGCATTAGCCGGCTAGCCGGCCTGTTCCGGCCATGGAGCGGTTCCCCAGCTGGTCCCGAGCTCGCCGAGCTCTCAGATCCATCTCGGCCTGACGTGCTAGCTTGGCCGGTCGATCTTTCTGTAGGCCCCCCTTTCTCGGTCGACGGGGCGCCTGCTGAAGCAGGACGGGTGGTGGCGGCCTGCCCAAGCTCTTCTATGAATTTGCTGTCCGGGCGGGTGTCCGGACCCACCTACAGAATTTCCTGAAGTCGGGCCGCACCCTCCTGCTGGTTGGTCGGCGTGGTCGGCTCACTTGGGGAAGGGTCTGTGAACCCGGACAGATTATCGGGCATCGCCTCGGACGAACCTGAGCCCGAGGTCCCGGTAGTGTCCGCATCCCCTGACAAGGAGGGGTTCTCGGAATCTGACATACTACTCATAGTAAAAATAAATCAACAAAAGTTATACCTTCTCGGACGTTCTCGTCTTGTTTCCGCAGCGAAGCTTGTCGGTTGTTCTCGGCAGATCTCGGCGTGAATCTCTTGAGAAATTTGTGAACGTCTCGCCCCCCCTCCCTCCTATTTATAGCGGGGGGCTCGAGGATTCGAACGGGCACGACTCCCAAGACGGCGCTTCAGTCTCCCGCCAATTCCTCCCTTTGTTTAAATTTCAAACTTCAAAATTCGGCCTTCACCGCTCCGCCTTCCCGCCACGCACGTCACTTACCCTATAACATCCACGTCAGCATATCGTGCCGCGTCAGCATGACACCTGGCAAACTAGCCGACCACCCTTGTGAGCCGAGTAGCCGACCACAGCCGAGTACGCTTCGGACCATTATTGTGGGCAGTGCGCGCAGCATCCCTGACCGGCGTCATGCCAGAAATGCTGGGGGGCTTATGTTGATGGCCAAATCAGTCCCACTGTACGGACACCGCCGGGAAGGGCAGCTACGCCTGCCGAGAAGGCGGGACAAGCCGCCAACGGGTATCCACTGCGGCACGTATTCGGCCTTATCCCAGGGAAGCCGAGAAGCCCGACCAGGATATCAGCCGTCCTACTCCTCCCAGTCGCATGCCAAGGGAAACCCTCCCTGGCACGGAGCGTCATCATTTCACAACTGCCTGCGCCGCCCTACCTACTACTGACACCAGTCGCATCACCTGCCACTGCCTACTCTGACATCTGCAGCGATGGGACATTTATCCACCACACAGTGCCGTGTCAGGAGTAGGTAGCCTCAGTTAATCAGCATCCCCATTCATGCTAACCTATGAGGTGCCTAGGCCCTAGAGGTCCACGACGGCCGCCCTAGCCAGGTCGAACCGGGCATCTGACCCAGCAAAACACCTATAAATAGGGAAGAAACCCCTGATTTCAGGTACGATCACTTTCACTTGGCCAAAAGTTCTGCCTCTCCTTTCGCTCACCAGTTCTTCAACTGACTTAAGCATCGGAGTGCCCGCGGCAGATACCACACCGGTGTCCCCATCATTCCGAGGTGCTTCCCCTTTTTGCAGGTGACCTACTGCGGAGCGATTGGCCGGTCGTGGCCCGACCACCCGACCACATTGGGTGTTGTTGCCGGAACCATTTTTGGCATCAACAATCATTGAAACCATTTCATTTGGTAGAAATTTTTTTGAAAGGCTTACGAATATTTTTTTTGGTTGATAACTCTGTTATTTTGTGGTTTTAAATGAGAAAAGTCACAATGAATGATTTTATACTTTTCGAAAATTAGAAAGTACTTAGTTTGACTTCTGAGTTTATAATAGTGTTAAGGACGTAGCCTAGTATTCAGTTTGTATGATAAGCTAAAATTTTAATTATTATGACCATCCTAGAATGGTTAAAATTATTAAATATATTTATAAGTACATATGTAAGATCTCTAGATAAGAAAATCTCTCATTGGTTTGGATTATGTAGACAATTAAAATTATATTTATATGGTTGTTATGAGTACAACTAAATCAGTCAAGTTAAGTAGATTCCAGAAAATTGATCTATAGGTGTTATATATAATTTAAATACATGCTATGAAGAAAATGAACAACTATAAGTCAATTTATTTATTTTTGCTTATAAAAAGTCAATTAAATTTTAGTATGTGGTCATAAGCATATCACATTGGAATTTACAAAATATGATAACGATTGATACTATATGTCACATCATTTAGGATAGTGTTATCCGTTTAAATTCACAACAAGCACTACTACAAAAGTTGGATTATACGACGGAGATTACACGACGGTTTTGTGAAACCGTCGTGTAAACGGAGGTTACACGACTGTTGGACCAATACCGTCATGTAATCTTAAGATTGCACGACGGTCTCAGTCATCGTTGTGCAATCATTGGATTACACGACGGTTCTCAAAGAACTGTCGTGTAATCTCTAGGATTACACGACGGTTCCTTGGAACCGTCGTGTAATCCTTGAGCTCGCAAGGATTACACGACGGTTCTTCAAAGAACCGTTGTGTAATCCTCCGAAATTTGAAAATTTTCAAATTTTGAAAAAAAAAAAAAGGATTACACAACGGTTCTTTGAGAACCGTCGTGTAATCATGAGATTACACGACGGTTCTTTGAAGAACCGGGGCTGGCGACCGTCGCTAACAGAGAGGTGGTGGCGACGACGGCGGCGGAAAAAACCGGGGCTATGGCGGCGGTTTGGGAAAAGTTTGAAGTGGCAGCGACGGCGTGACCGGATTTTAAGTTGGGGGGGCGGGCGAGCGAAGGAGGTGGGGAGGAGAAAAGTTTGAGTTGTCTAGAGGGTTAAAGATAAAAATGATGATAAATGAAGAGGAAAGTGTATTTACGTAATGGGTATTCATACGAATTCCAAAGCATGAAATTTGAAAATTTTGAAAATTTTCAGAGGATTACACGACGATTTTGCTCAAAACCGTCGCGTAATCCTTCTTTTTCAAAATTTGAAAATTTTCAAATTTTCAAAATTTCGTAGGATTACACGACGGTTTCAAGGAACCGTCGTGTAATACTAGAGATTACACGACGGTTCTTTGAAGAACCATTATGTAATCCTTTTTTTTTTTTTTCAAAATTTGAAAATTTTCAAATTTCGGAGGATTACATGACGGTTCTGTGAAGAACCGTCGTGTAATCCTTGCAAGCTCAAGGATTACACGACGGTTCATAATCCTAGAGATTACACGACGGTTCTTTGATAACCGTCGTGTAATCCGATGATTGCACGACGGTGACTGAGACCGTCGTGCAATCTTAAGATTACACTTCGGTATTAGTTCAACAGTCGTGTAATCCTCCGTTTACACGACGGTTTCACAAAACCATTGTATAATCTCTATCGTGTAATCCAACTTTTGTAGTAGTGTCACATAAGCAACTAGCTTCCTATCTTCCTTTGGGGTCCATGTTCCCTTCATCATTCCTTTTTTATCACAAAAAGGTGTTCTCACCATCTCTCTCTCTCTCTCTCTCTCTCTCTCTCTCTCTCTCTCTCTCTCTCTCTCTCTCTCTCTCTCTCTCTCTCTCTCTCTCTCTCTCTCTCTCTCTCTCTCTCTCTCTCTCTCTCTCTCTCTCTCTCTCTCTCTCTCTCTCTCTCTCTCTCTCTCTCTCTCTCTCTCTCTCTCTCTCACGATTTGGAATGCTTTTAGCTATAGCTCCAACCAGAAGTTGAAGGAAACACATGATATATATATAATACCACCAAAACGTGTTCTTGCCACTTTATAATTAATCTTAAATTAATGAGCATAGTTAACTAATTAGCATCGTAATAAATATTAAAAAGAATAAATTGAGGAGATAATAGGGACCGCAGAGCGGAAAGTCATGGCAAACGAGTCCATTTTCCAAAGCCGAGTACGAAAGATTATGGAGAAAACTTGGGGACGCATGGTGTATCCAACGGAAAAATATCTCAATCTTTTACACCATGATGATCTTCTAATGGATCAACTTCAATCTACCGTGATCGGTGACAATTTTTGTCGCGAGTTGTCTTCGTATCGTGCCGATCAAATTCAATCTATGGAGGTACCAATGTATTACCGAATATCAGTCCACAAAATCTACACCACAATTAATCAAAACTAGAGATGTCAAACGGGTCGGGTAGCCTAGTCCTGCTCATTTATTTTTAGCTCATTAATTTTCGTGCTATGTTCATGCCAATCTATTTATATAGATGTTCAAATTAAAGGTATTAATTTAAAATATGTCCATTTTTTTATTTGTATAAACTTATAAAAGAGTAATTATAAAAATAATTTTACCCTTTGTAAAAAATGGAGAATTAACAAATAAAAAAATTACGAAATAGGAAACAAAAAAAAAAAGGGAATATAAGATGTTTATCAAATAGGGCTAAAGTTTATTTAATGAAATTGCAGAAAGAATTGATAAAAAATAAAATTTTGAAAATTATTTTTATTTATTGTAAAAAGTGTGTAAATATTCACAATGAACTAAAAAAGTGAATATTTTCTCAAAATCAGACTTCATATTAATGAGAAAAAGATAAATAAAGAAAAAAAATCTCAAAAAAATATTTGGTATAATGAATCTGTCTTTATCATAAAGCTATATTCAATTTCATTTCAACTAATTTATATGAATAATAATATTTTGTTCATAAAGAATTTGATTCATTTATTGTGTTATTCTTCAATTTATTTGGTTAAAACATAAATGACAACAATTTGATTCATAGTAGATTACGTAAACAAATAGGTTTTTTCATAAAGAATTTATTGGTTTTTTATTTGAAAAGTATGAATATTTATCAACCTTTATTGTTAATATTTTGTGTTGTGTTTATTATTTTGTATGAACTATCATCTTTATATATAGTAAATATTTTATATTTAGTATAATTACTTTGATGTTTATAATTAATTTTGGTTTATTAAAGATAATTCACATTTATCAACAAAAAATACTCATAATTAAAATTTTAAAAAAAGGAAAATAAAAGAATATATATAAAAATAAAATGATGTCAATTATAGTAAAATGACAAAATTGGTATTACAGACATTTATTTCTTAAAAAATAATATACATATAATTGTTAAAAATTGGACATATTTCAAAACGCGACTCTAAAAATAAACCTTTTGTGTAATTATTTCATTTAATAAACATGTCGTGTCTTGTTGTGTTTATTTTTAGTTTATAACGTCAAGTCTAATACACAGTCCATTTATAAAAGCTCTTAACGTGCTTTGTCTTAAGCGTGCACAACAACTATAATTTTAAATAAAGAAGAAAAATAAGTTTTTAATAAAATAGAAAACATTGATTTTTAATAAAAGCAAAGCAGACCATGAAAAAGAAATCGCAACGTTAGAAATCTTATCGGTTAAAATCTCAAAAGAGATGAAATCTTCGTAAGAAATTTAAAAAAAAATCCCATAAGTCTTATATAAAAATTATTAGAAATATCATTAGAAAAAAAAAAAAAAAAGTACTGTTGATTTATATTTTTATACTCCTTACTCATGCTCTGCTCTTAGCGTACGTGTTACGCAAGCTCACGGAGGAGTGTCCTTGGTCAGTAAAGAATTATATGTGAGGCGAGGTCACCCTTGGATCATTTCTCTAGCTCGGATTTTTCTATGATGTCCACAGCTTTAAATTTTATGGCCCAACAATGTGCAGTGTGGGCTGCTAGTATTCATTGTTTTGGGACTTTAGACTTTGTTGTGTTACGGTCTCTGGTTTTTTAATTTTGATGATGTTGTTGCCTGGACTGGTTAGTTTGTTGGGCTTGTTTTCGTTTCTTTTGTTTTGTCGACGTTGGTTTTGGCGTTTGTTTGTTCGGATGCCTTGTTTTATTGAAATCTTTTCAGCAAGATAATAATAATAATAATTAAATATTAATAATAATCAAAATAAATTTTTATTTGTGTTGGTTAAAAAACCACTAATGAGGATTAAATTAGTTTGTTAAGTTTAGACTTACATAAACATTCTCTCCAAATGAAAGTTGACTTCCGTATTCATATATATGTTAGTTGTGAGTATAAAATTAGAGAGAACAAATAAAAGGCTCAGAATGACATGCCTTATAAAAGCAAGATCAATAGTTGGCTATGAAATGACTAGGACAATAAAATAAGCATGCGTTTAGTTGTTCCTCTTAAGTTGAAAATTTTAAATTGAAATTGAATTGTATGTTTAGCTTACTGAAGTTTAAAAGTGTAAAGACTTGAAAATTTTAAAATATATATATATATGTCAATATGGATATTTTTTTGTTCATTTTGAAATTTTATGTAATTAAAAAAAATATCTCATGTGAACTTGTTTATGTAAAATTATATATTTTAAAAGTTTGAGATTTTAAGTTATAGTTGGAAATTTGAATAGTGAAATTGAGTTGAATTTTTAGAATAGAACAGAACATATGTTGAAATTTTACTGCTTTAACAAAGATGCCAAACACGTTGTAAGTCTAGACTATTAAAATAATTTTAAAAAATATTTGAACAACCCAAAACGAAAAAAGAGAGAAAAACTAAACTAGAAATACAATCAAATAAAACAAAACAAGAATAAGTGAGAAAGTGAAATAGTTAAAATTTTCCCGATTTGAAACCTGTCACTTCGTAAGCCCTAAGTTTCTAAGTGGTCTTTTTTTCTTTTTAATTTTATTTTTAGTCCTATTTCAGGTTTCTTGTTCATCCCCATCGCCCTCCCACCCCCCCCCCCCCCCCCCCCCCCCCCCCCCCCCCCGGGAAAAAAATATATCTATCTCTACTAATCTCTCCCAAAATAACAATTTCCATGCAAACAAATGACACTTGAGTTCAACATCTGCTTCAGAACTTCGATAATCTAAAAAGCCTGCATCTGCTAAATCTCTGGTTTTATCGGGTGTTTGGGTGTGGGTTTCAACCTACAAAATTGTCTTAATGGTTGAATGTGCATTTGACGTTGCCGTTCAATTCAAATGATCCATTTCAATGATCGACAATATTTTGAATCACTTTTTACTATTGCATATTTCATTATTCCTCATGTAATTTTCAATTTCTAAATGAAAATAAATTTTTTATTATCAATTAAAAAAACTCAATTTCTTCAAATAAAACAATCAATTTCAACACAAATTCTAATAAAGCAACGATTCTAATCGTCCAGCCAAATGCACCATTCAAATTAAAATTTTCAACCCAAATTTTCCATTTAAATACACCTCAACTCAAGTTCTCAACTCAATTTAAATTAAACCTAACATTTTCGATTCAAACTCATATTGCATTAAATGCATGCTCAGTGTTATCAGTCTCCGTCGTTTTGCCATGTTTTGAAATCTTTTATCTCTCTTTCTTTTATATGGTCAGCCTAGCTTATAGTAGCAATGATGCCCATCTCCTTACGAGCATTGAAAAAGATAAATTATTTAAGACTTAATGGGAAAGATGAATGGAAATCTGACCTGAAAAATTAAATGTCCTTGGAGGGACCTAACTCAAGTTTCATTATGCCTTTTACATTGCACAATCAGTCAATAATAAAATCTTTAGGACTCTAATGGGAAAAAAAAAAATTATTGTATAAAAAGTTTAAATGAAATTGACGTATGATAAAACAAGTAAAGTTAAAAATTTGGTATAACCCAATCAAATCCCTATGTAAAGTATATTAAGACAACACCCAAAAAAAGGAGTAAGTAATTCTTGCAAAAAATACAAGTAAATTAATGGAAAATATGATCAAGGAGATTCTCCGTTATCTTCACATCAATGAAGTCTTCCTACCTTCCAATGTTCATGTGAAACTTATTTACCAAAAAAAATATATATATGTTAATGTCAAACTGCAAGGTCACATTGTTCACAGAAGTACCTGTTATCAGCTTAAAGTTCAATTGGTGGTCGTTAATTACACATTTTCTTGTTAAAAAGCGTCTTTTGTGAAGAAGCGCTTTTGGAGAGTGGTGTTTCTTAGTATGCAAAGAAGATATTTACTTCCCAGAAATTAAAATAAAAATTAAAGGAACATGAAGTGCTCCTTTTTTTTTTTTTTGTATTCACATAAATAAAAACACACACATAATTTCACGAACTAGCTCGACTATAAGGGTATTCAGGAGAAGAAATCTTATTGAACCCACAAGTAGATCTTATTTATAAATTATAACTTTCAGATAATTATTAATTAAAATAATACTTCTTATAAGCCACTACCTATATATGGCTCAACTATCGGTAATTATTAGTAGTGCCATGGCCCGTGGGAATAGGGAAAACACTATGTGAGACTTGTAATAGCGTACACGGTGTTAATTGTACCAAGTAAATAGTTAAGGTGATGAAGACATTGGTTTCATGGGGGGATAGAAATATGCTCACTTGATTCATGTGGTGGTTTGTGATACACTAGTAGTTTTTAGTTCTAATTCTTATAGAAATAAAGTAAATTAGTAAAGGGATATTTTCGTTAGACCTTAATTAAGAGAGGCTATTGAATAAGTTAAGCTTCTCGACCATCAACTTGGATAATAAGAAATTAAAACAGATTAGTTATATATGCTGAAGTCAGATGCTCTAGTACTTCAACAATTTGCTTCATCTTTGCTTATTTGTTTAGATTTCAATTTTATTTTTATTTTCTTTATTTTTCAACATCCAAAACATATCTTTAATCCTAATATTCAAATGATCTTGCAATTAATTTATTCCGGTAATTTATAAGCAAACAATCCTTTTGAAAACATACTTTGGTCAACATTTTATATAACTCGTTCGATTCATACACTTGAGAAAATTGCACAATTAGTAGGCATAAGGTGGTAGATCATAATCGATGGTTTTACTTTAATAAAGCAATTTTAGATATGTGTGTGTGTGTGGGAATGTGCGGTGCTTTATTTTGTTCGTCCAATTTGCCTCTTTCTCCCAGCTGTTTCCTTGCGCCGCATGTGGGCACGTAAAATATCTACGGGATTTTTTAGCTCCGAAATATCTAGGCAGTATTCAATCCAAGATCAAACATTACAGCAAAATGAATAAAAAAAAAAAAAAAAAAAGGTCTGTAACACTGTTAAAGCTTCGTACCATCGAGCTTTGGGCTCGCATCTCTATCTAACATCATACGGTTATATAAAGTGCCATTTACTAAATACTATATAACAATGTACTCTATACCTATTACTATGATGAAGGAGATTCTACTCCTTTACACACACACACACACACACACACATATATATATATATATATATATATTTATGTATATTTCTCCATCAATGAAAATTCAATTGGTGGTCTTTAATTACACTTTTTCTTTTCAAAAAGAGTCTTTTCTTTTCTTTTTTAATTTCAAAAAGCGTCTTTGGAGAGTCACGTTTTTTGCTATGCAAAGGAGATATTTGGCTTCCCAAAAATTAGAACAAAAATTAAATGAATATAAAGTCCTCAGAAGTTGTAGCTATACCTGGCTCAAGGATGAAAATATCAATATCGACGGAAATGTCAGTAGTTTAATTTTACAGAAATTTTAGAGATATTATCGATATCAGTAGATATATCGAAAAAAATACATAAATTATTGAAATATACTTTAAAATATATTTTTATCATTTTAGGATAGTATAAATATTAAAAAGATACATAAATATATAAGTTTTACATAAGAAACATATTGTATCTTATATACCTTAATATCGAAAGGAAGTCGTATGAAGTTTAAATATGATTGGAATGCCATATTGATTCAAGAAAAATTGGTATCATGACATTTTATTTAAATATGGTTAAATATAACTATGAACATATTATATATAGGTTTGTTGATCTCTTCTTAATATATTTTCATAAACAAAGAAATTATGCAAAGTTTATAAAAGTCTAAGAGAATATATTCTCTTAGCTTTTATGAGATGTTTTTTAATTTCATTTTAATATTTTTTTATAAGATAATTATAATATGCTAGTTGCTCTCTCTCACCATTCCAATACGTACTCTTAGAAAGGAATCGTCAAAGATTGTATAGTGGAGGTGTTACAATTCAATTTTATTATCCTCCTATAAGATTACACGTTTAGGAGAATTGAAGAATTATGGTGGTTTTAGATGTCCATTTGAATAGAATAAATATATTTTAATATGTACTTGGATGTTATATTTTTACATTTAGGTGCATAAATTCCAATGCAATATGTATCTTTGGATGTTAACATTGGAATATATATATAAATGGAAGTGAAAATAGATATATGTCTTGAAAAGGTGTGTATTAGAATGTGTATACTCAATGAATAATGTTCGTACTGAGATTTGTCCAAAAAGTTGTGTATTTAAATATAAAATACTAATAACAAAATGAATATTGTATTATATTAAAAAAATATATCAATTAAACATGTGATACAAATATTTCATGAATAGGAGAGTTCAAATCGTAATTCTTCAGGTTTTTGCTTAATGTCGTGTCATCAGTCTGTGTCGTACTATTTTGTCTCTGCTTACTCCACATGGAGGACGAAACTTTACAGATGCACAAGGGGACAAGAAGGGCTGGTCTCATTTGTCATGAGCTAGTCGCCAGAGTCGGTAAGTTTGAAAAAAGATATTTATGTACGCAACCTTTTATTTTTTTTTATTTTTAAATCTGAATGTAATGGGTATTATTTACAACGAAAGTTAGGATATAAGAATAATTAAAAAAAAATTAAAACAACCTATAGTAGGGTTAGAAAGAAAAACAAATAACATTATCGGTGACTTTTTTTTGCTTTCCCCAAATAAATTATCCTATATCGTGCTAGATATACACAAGTAGTTTCACTTTAGAGCAACAAAGTCGAGCTTAATTGAATGAAAAAATAATGATATGATGAGTACTATCAATCAATCTGGCCCTAACTATTCGTACCGAGAAAATGAATAACATGTGCGAAGTAGAGTACAAAAATAATTTAGATGGTCCAACCCCGGAAAGAGTTAACAAGACTTAATAACTTAGATGGGTATCATAAAATGAAAAGAAAAGAAAATACAATAAGTTTAAAAATAAGCACATGGATATCAAAACCATCTAATAAGTGCCAAACAACCTTTAAAATATCATGCATGAAAACAAGATAAACAGCAATCTAAATCCTAATTGACCAACCGATAAATGATACTAAAAGGAAAAGCATCAACTTCATCTTTAAAAATAATTTTTTTTAACAATTAAATTCTTTAGAAATCTTACTATAAATCTCATAGTATAAAAAAAATGTGATAAGAGAAAAATGAGTGTTTATGCTAGGCAACAATAATAAAAAGAACAATAAAGGTGTCAAAACCCTGAGGATTTACAAAAATTCTTGAATCACTAGCAAAGAAATTGCCACATGTCTCTGCTAATTAACTGCCGATCGAGGAAGTTAGGAATAAAAGTTCACTAGTGAAACACAAATATTGGTCCCTCGAAAGTTATGGAAAATCCTTACAATTATAAGGGAGTTTGCTATTTGAAAGCCCAACGCCAACGCTTAAAAAACTTTCCAAGGGACCCAAGTTGATCTAAATCGAAATAGAAAAAACAAGTAGATATAGTCACATTTAACCCAAAGATGGTGCAACTAAAATCCCAACACTAGTACAAAAAGAGGATATTACCATGGTTATAACCGTCCTGGAAAGATATGATGATGCTTTTTAACTGTCGTGGAATAAATGAAACTGGTACCAAAAATAGGATAGAGAGGGAGTTTCTATGATGGTTTTTACTAAAAACTATCGTGGAATATTAATATAACACGATATCTTTCTCTCAAAACCGTCGTGTTATGTCAATTTATCACGACCATTTTCCATGAAAACGGTCCTGGAAAGTTTTGAATGGTTTTTTTTTTTTAATTCCTACAGTTTCCCACAAGTGGCAAATCTCATGTGTTATCCATTACACAACCTGGGTTGAAATAATAACTAATCAGTAATTAATTTTGTATCAAATGTACAACAATTATTACAAAAACACATACTACATTACAAAATTTATAGATTGTCTTTAATTATATTGGATGAACCTCATTACAAAATTAGCACACTCTTGCACTACTAAACTCATCTCAACACCACTATAAAAATCCCTAATTTGAAGTAAGGATAATACATTAAGAGTCAAAGTTATTTTCCGCATAAAGGCTAAAAAAAAAAAAAAAAAGCATTCAGCATGACCTTCTTGTAGAGGACATCAAGGAGTATCGATCAATGTTTCATGGTGTTGTCGCTTTCCTACTACTTTTCCCACTAAAATCTTCGAATCATTAAGGGCCCTCACAATTTAACAAAGTTCAATTAAAACAAGAATAATGTCATATCACAATTTGGAATATTAAAATATACTTACAACTTAATTAAATCTTGAAAATCATTACCTGGTTTGTTTCCAAGAGGATTAAAATATATGACCAAGTCATCCCACAGACCAATAACTGTCAAGATCCAATATTTCCTATTGTTATATAATATGAGAAACAACTTTCCTTTCAGTGTGTTAGTCAAAAGCTGTAAAGTATTGTTGGCTCTCTCTCTACGGTAGACTTCCGGATTTACTTTCTATTTAACTAGTAAGATAAGTGTTGGAGAAATAAACTCGAACCGTTGATCAACGCCTTCTTTCGCACAACATTGCACTAAATAGATGCAAAATAATTAGTCAAACTTATTACAAAAAACAACATAGATTAACAAGGAAAATAAGTACTATTTAAGGACATATCTATTACCTGATGTATATTATACTATTACACTAATTTTGAAATGTAATGAAATGTAGACATCTTCAAACTAAGATAGATAACAATTCACTGCACTGATGTCGTGTGTTAGCATCTATTGCAAGCCGCCACATGAACATTGTACACAATAACAATGTTCAATCGAAAGAAATTTCATTAAGTCAAACAAGTAGTTTTTGTGCATTTTTGTTGTACTCCATTATGATTACTTTTTTTTCCTCTATTATCTTTTTGATGCATTTGTTTCCCTCAACTGCTTGGTTAGGAACGTGACTAGGACCCTGACTTGCCTGGCTCAGACTCAGGTCAGTGACGATTTATCTTTTCGACAAATCAACAAACCCACCAACAGCTTCTTCCACAATTGTTGCTTCATTTGTCGGAATAAGTAAGAGTGCATGTTTTAGTTTCAGGATTGTAATTTTCACTTGCACATTCTCCTCATCTAAAGGATCCCCTGGACTGTAGCAGTTAGAACACACTCCATATATGTCCTTCCAATTTCAACAAGCACATCTCCACCATTAATTGAATAATAAAAAAAGAGCTAGCATTCCTTAATTGTGTTCGGCATGGGTTGCTGATCCGATACCCCAAATTCTTTTTGATTAAGGGTGCAACTAGCCGTGAAATTATTGTGTTGATGAACAGTCAGTGCGGTGTGATCATCCATAGTCTCTCGATCGATACCATGCTTAGCACAAATTTCCTGTATGGATTTTTCCAATACAGCAAGCTGGTGTTTCTCTACCGATTCTTCAGTGTTATCTTTTGAACTTGGCATAATTTTGAAGTATTGATACTATCTGAGAAACTTAAACTAACCATGGGTACGTCCCGAATGTTTGTCATTACCTAGTGACTTGGTTAATATGTCATTAGTCCCAACAGATTCAAAACTCACTTATGTATGCTGTAAACTATAATCTCTCTGTAAGAATTAAAAAACATGTTATAAAACTGTAAATAAGGATGTATAAATAAGACTAATTAGCAAATTACAAAGTTTTGTACTTACTATCATATTGCCAACAATCTTAAATGATGGATTCTTGTACTCTCCATTAGGTTTAACGCACATGTCCAGCCACAAATTATGTCTCGCTTACCATTATCCTTTCTCCTCAAACTGTAGTTTATTAAATATTGTTAGTAAACATAAAGGTAAAAATAATTAATTTATATACTGTGAAAAAAATGAACCAAGTTATTCATATATGAGTTTTTGATCAAGTTTCCTATATTCTTCTTGACCTTTCATTGATCCGTATTTGCTCCTCTTTCTTAACTCACATCCCTGTTGTGATAGTTTTTTGAATTTCGACGAATGTCGATATATAATGAATCTCTCCCAATCAGTGACTTATGAAGGGGTAATTTTCACCACTTTGGGAGGCTGAGTCCACACACTTTCTTCGTCACTATGATCCTTGACAAAAGCATCGTAAATATCATGTCTAAAATTTTTAGCTAAGTCTGCACATGATTTCAAAGCTGGTTTTTTGAACGAAAGTTCCACAGTTAAATAAGTTATGACTTCCAACCATACTCTTTCTTTCCTTGGGGCTAAATCAGCATTTCTAAAGTCAACTATCTATATGAAAATATGTTCTCAAGCAAGCACTTTAATCCAACTCTGCAGTTCATTCCCTCTTTTCCTATCGATTACCCTTAAATTATTTCTCCCTATTTCCTACAAATATGGACTCGTCTCATAAGAGTCGCTCTTCGTTTACCATCTTCGTCGGGATTGAATTTGGGTATAATTGATCGATGTGGTTTTCCAACTTGGGAAGTCGTTCACACATCCTCCTTACATTTTGAGTCAATCTACCTAAACATGTTAAAAAACATAATATCATACAATAATTCAACTCATACTCAAACTTCAATGTACACAATTGAAAAGTCTTATACTTATTTTACATGATCACAATACATACTTTTTTTTTTAAATATCTCACATTTGAGCATTTTGTCGAACAAGTTATATGGAAAATTAAAAATACACATATTATACTCCAAAATAATATCAAATACAACTCTCAATCTTCACTATAATAATTCAAGATGCAAACTCATTTTATATTGTCACAATACACACTTTTTCCCAAAAGAAAAAAGTCATAATAGCTTAAGAAATTGTACCTAAAACAATTCTTATGGCACATTTGCAATCACCAACTAACAAATCAACACTTTTTTTCCGGAAAATAATTACTCATAATCTCTCTCACAATTAGTAATTGAAATATGCAAAACCAATTTCAAACAATCAACCAAATCAAATTCCATAATATATGCGGCACAAGAGAGAAGGAGACATATACCAATTCCAGAAAATGGGTTCGTGTAGCACGATAGCGGGGAAGGCGACGAAGGATAAGTTTCGAGGAAAATAATAGGGGGAGAGAGAGAGAGAGAGAGTAAGGCACGAAAGACAGATGAAGGGAGGAGTTATGGCAGAGATTAGAGGCAAGAAAGGGAGGGAGAGTTGCATGAGAGAACAGAGGGAGGAGTCGTGGTGGAGGAGATGGGTTTTGAGAGAGAGATTGGAGGTGAGGGAGGATGAGGTGTGAGAGAAAATGGGTTTTGGAAGGGAATGAGGATTTTTTTTTTTTTTTAATTTAACCTCTAAAACCAGAACTTCAGCAAAAAATAAAATAAACTAAAATAAAAACCACACTTTTTTTATTTTCTATTTTTTTAAAACACACCACGACAGTTTTTTTTTTTTTAAATGGTCGTGGAAAGTCCAACATTATACAACGGTTTTTTTAAAAACTGTCTTATAATGTTGGAAACCATGATCGTTTTTCAAAAAAATGGTTGTGGTATTTAAAAAAAAAAAAAAGAAAATGCTGGATACGACGACTGTTTTTCAAAAAAAAGGTTGTGGTGTGTTTAAAAAAAATAGAAAATATTGGAAAGTTCAACATTATATGACGGCTTTTTTAAAACACCATCGTATATGTTGGAAACATGACCGTTTCCCAAAAAACAATCGTGGTTTTTTTTTTAAGAAAATTTAAATGAAGTTCCCACGAGCGGCCAATCATGTGTGTTATGCATACAGCAGCCCATTAGTAATTCATGTTCTCATTATCATTCAATAAATGTTCGTAAGTAGTATAATGTGCATAATTAATAACTAATAAAGGCTATAAATTATACACAAAGTCAAAAAAAAAAACTAATTTTTTGTTTTTTTGTTTCGTTGGTTTCTCAACATGTATCCACTTGACATCTAAACAAAGTAAGTGTGAAACATTATCAGCGAAATCATCAATCTCCTCTATTGGTGGCAATCCGTTTGTTAAAGATGAAATGTCAGTGCAATCTTCAACATCTTCTTGACCATCATGAATTATTCTTAGCTTCATCGATACAACTAATGATAACTCTAAATTGTCAAGATCTGTTGTCTAAAATACTTGGACCACTTGTGATACCACAATGAAAGGATCATTTTTATATCCCGATCGCCAAAAGTCCACCACTGTCATGCTGTCACTATCAATCTTAACATAATTATTGTTGGCCCACTTGCACTTAAAGAGTGCTAACCGCAAACCACAATAATCAAGTTCCCAAATATCTTCAATGAAACCAAAGTAGTTCATGGAACTGTACACCAGATTCTTGTCTTTTGCAGAGGAAATATACATAGACTCGGTACGAAAAGTCTCACTACTGTTTTGGATGGGATGCTTCTCATATCTTCCGTAAGTGTAGAAGGAGTAGCAATTGATAAAGTACGATGCATATCTTGTGACTATCAATGACGGTCATTTTGCTAGCTATATTATGTCTTGCAAAATGTCGGCCTTCATATGTACATATATTCTTATCCACTCTGAAAATGTCTAGTTGTACTCATCTTGAAACCACTTTTCACTTCTTCCTTTCTTGGATTCGCATCTCCTAATTCTTTCTTGTGAACCTCAATGAAAGGCTCCATTTCCTTAGCATTGTGCAAAATATAGAGACAAGCTTGCTCCCATTGATCTTGATTTTCTAGTGAAGGAATGCCGACGGATAGTCCTTTTGACGTAAAGTGTATTGTCTTTAGCAACCCTATTGGTTTCGCATTGGACAAATACTCATAGCAAAATTTAACTGATTCATTCAGTATGTAGTTTTCTACTATACATCCCTCCGGTCTATTTCAGGTCTTTATATAAACCTTCAAAACCTTCCTTCATGTACCTTTCGAAAGGATATATCCACCACAAATACATCGGTCTACAGAGCTTAACTTTCCAAACTAAGTGCACCGTTAGATGTATCATTATATCAAAAAATGATGGTGGGAAATACTTCTCAAGCATGCATAATGTCATCACCAAATCTGATTATAGCAAATCTAGCATAAGTGGTTCAATTACCGTGAAGTATATTGAATTAAAAAATGAACATAACTTGATAATTGCGAATCTCACATCCTTCGTTAAAACTCCCCGCAATGTAAGAGATAATGATTGTTGCATCAAGATATAACGATCATGTGTTTTTATTCCAACGAGCCTCAAATCCTCTATCGACACCAACTTTTTAAAGTTGGAAGAATACACATTTGGCACTTTCACGAAGCAAGTCATTTACAAAGTTTTCTTTCTTCTTGTCTTGATAATGTGTACTTTACTGGCGGTAAGTGAGTGTCGTTCGCTCTTTTCTAAAGGGGGTAAATTAGGTCTAATCTTTATCTCCTTAAGATGCAATCATGCCTTTTCACCATTTTTAGTTTTATTCATAATGCCAAGCAATGTACCCACTATGAATTCATAGACGTTTTTCTCAACACGCATAACATCTAAGTAATGACAAATGTAAAGTGACTTCCAATATAGAAGTTCATAGAAGATTGACATATTCTTCTAAGGTCCATGGACCATTGAATCCTTCCATTTTCTTTTTTTTTTTTCCAAAACTACTTTCACATCTTTAACCATTTCAAATACATCTTCGCTTGTCAAAATCTAAGGAGCGGCTCTTTCTTTGGTATTACCAACAAAAGTCTTCTTTTGTTTGCAGTATTGATGATTATTTTTTTGGCAAGAATCTCTTATGGCCAAGGTAAACATTTTCTTACTGTTTTTCAACTAGATAGAAGATGTTTCCTTCATACAAATAGGACAACCTATAGAACTCTTCACCGGATAACCGGATAGGTTGTCAAATGCGGAAAAGTCATCAATTGACCAAATCAACATTGCACAAAGTTTGAACGTCTCTTGACGGTAAGAATCTTTAATTTCAAACCCATTTTCCTACAAGCTTTTTAGGTCATCGATTAATGGTGTCAAGTACACGTCAATATTATTCCCCGGTTGTTGAGGCCTGAGATCGAGAAAGTCAGCATTAAGAACTTCCATTTCATGCACAATTCTGGAGGGAGATTGTAGTTGACAAGTATGACTGGCCAAGTACTATACCTACTACTCATATTACTATGTGGGTTCATTCCGTCCACCACCAAACTGAGATGTAAATTACTTGGTTCTGTATTAAAATATAGAGGATTGTCATCAAAGGTCTTCCATTGTGGTGCATCGGCTAGGTACCTAAGCTTGTCATCATCAACACATTTATCATAGTGTCAAGTCAAATTCTTAGCATGCTTGGCATTACAGAATAAATGACACAAATGTAGAGCCAGCATGGAATGTATAATAACACCTTTATCGGCACTCCTTTGCTACCATTTGATGGCTTATTGCCCTTCTTCCATCTTGACTCTTTACAAACAAAGCATTCATCTAAATCTTCATATTCTATCCAATAAAGGACGCAATCATTTGGACAGGCATATATATTTTTATATTCCATTCCCAAAGTGCTCAACTTCTTATTCGCTTCATACATACTAGGTGGTACTTTGTTATCATCTGGTAGAATATCTTTTAAAAATTCTAAAAGAGTCATGGAACTAGAATTTATCCACCCTCCCGATGCCATAATTTAACAATATCCTGAATTTTGTATATTTTATACACTCGATATACAAAAGCCTCTCAGCATCATTAATCATTACCTCAAATAACTCCGGATGGTACATAAAGTGTTCTTCCAAATCACTTATCATATCAAACATATTATCACCAACATCTCTCTCATCAATAGGCTCTTTACCTTTACTCGTCAATGTATATTTAATATTGAAAAAAGCTTTACCATGTAAATACCATATTTGGTAAGAACAAATAATTACATATGCAAACAAATACCCTCTAACATCATCAATGGAATAAGATCTATGATTTCTACAAATTTCACGAGGATACGGAATCTTATTATATTGTATGTGAGCTTTGGCAAATTACAAAAATTCTTCAATAGCATCTTTATATGTTTTAGACAATCTATCAAACTACATCCATTTCCTATCTATTTTCTAAATCAAAATATCGAAGTTTTAGAAGTCAAAATAAATTTCAAAATGCATATCAAAATTAATACCCATTCACAATTCACTTAAAGAACCCCAAAACATAACTAAAATATACAAAACCTAAAATCATAAGTCTAAATATGGGGGAGAAAAGTTAGTAATCACTTAAATTAACACCCATTGTATAATTAACTCAAAGCCCCCAAAAACATAACTAAAATATACAAAACCTAAAATCATAAATCTAAATATGGAGAAAAATAACAAAAAGAAGCTAGTGATCACTTATAAGAGAGAGAGATGGATGGTAAATGGTGGTGGTGACGTCTAACTACGGTGGAATGACTGTTTTCGGAACATTTTGAACTGATTTTGATTACTGCAGCTATAGTGTTGGTCTGGACAAATAAGGGTAGGATTCGGTCTTGTGGGTATTTTTTGCGAATATTCCACGATGGCTTTTAAAAAATGGTCGTAGAAGCCAAAGTTTCCATAACTATTTTTTAAAAATAGTCATGGTATCCGAAGCTTCCATGACGATTTCAGAAAACGGCTGTGGAATATGGCGTCGAAACCGTTGTGGAATCTTGCATTTCCATTACTATTTTCGGAAATCCTATTTTGCTCCATGTTTTTGGCATACTTTTTACAGTCGTTTTTAAAAAATGGTTGTGGAAACTCCGTTGTAGAATCCATATTTTGTAGTAATGAATATATCATTGATACAAAAAGATTATAATATAAAAAAGATAAATATCTCATTATTACATCTTTTCAATACTATTTTGATTATGAATGTTATTCTATATATGTTTCTCCTTTTATATGTTAGCTTGGTATGGTAAAAGTTTATGCATGATAATTGAGTAGGGACGTTGATCATTTCAAGAGTTACATATGAATGTCATTCTATCTATGTTTCTCCTTTTATATGTTAGATTGGCATGGTAAAAGCCTATGCATGATAATTGAGAAGGGACGTTGATCATTTCAAGAGTTATACACAAAGCCTTTTTTTTTTTTTTTTTGGTAATGAAGATGCAAAAAGTTGCACAGTAATGATGGTATGGCGGGTGAAGTTCATTGACTATACATATTTATAAGTTTATAACAATGTTTATCAAGAACAATAAATACTAAATATTTGTCAATTTGCTGAATGTATCCACAGTAGATGGTATTTAAGGATATTTTTCTGTCAAATGTCCAGGTTGGCAAAAGGTCCCAAGTCGGGTGATTGGGCAGATTAACTATGCAGAATCTGAACAATAATTGATTCGTATTGAAGTTTGAAAAATCAATATTTTCACTGATATTTTCACCAAAAAAAAAAAATCGTATTTTTGCTCCACTAATGTCAAAGAGGTATCCAGTATCCGTTGCATAAAGTATCCAAGAATTTCCTCGGAAATGCCTATTACTCTATATTTGTTTTCGAAGTCTTATTTTTAAATGTGGTTAAATTAATTATTTTTCATTTTTTTACCTATACTCTTTGGCGAAATTAGATATACAATTATTATTAATTGTTTTACAACAAGCATATTATTGTAATTCTCTTTATTCTGTCTCGTCTTTGAAATGATTGCTTTCCTTTTCCTCACATGAAATTTTACGGAAATTTTTTAATTTTTTCCTTTTTTTTCCGGGAATATAAATTGATTGCTTACAAGAAATTTTTCCTTTTTCCTTTCTTATTTTTTCTTCATTTTTTTTTTAAATTCACCTGCTCATTTTATCTTTGTTCATTTTTTCAGTTGTGTGTATTTGCACAAATAATCACCTCACGATTTTTGTCGAAGTATACAACAAAATTTTCACTAGTTTATAAGCCGGCGGAGCTTGAACTTTAAATTTTGACACCTAATAGACATTTATTGCACTACATCAATAAGGTCATCAAATTTGAACTACTTTTAAATAAGATTAAAATTAAAAAGTTCTAGATCCCAACTTGCCAATTATCCTTTCGGTAATCTAATTAATTTTATCTGCTTTCCTAGCTAAAGACAAGATTTTTGGGAATTTGAACCATATTTTCCAACTTCTTAAAGCAACTTCTATCTTTTTTTTTTTTAATGTGAATTTGGGAGGAAGATATCCAAATTCTCTACCTTAGACTGGAGTCAGATATAGAATTATAGACTATGTTCTTCTTGCACCTCAAGATAGTGACACGAACATTTAACCTACTTGATCAAAGAATCTAGAGCCTAAGGGAATTTTAGTAAGAAAGAGAGAATAAAAAAGGAGCATAATTCAATTAGAAAATGGGATCTATTATTAAAGAAAAGACTCGGTTCTTTGACTTAGAATCTGGAGCTCCATGCGCATCTCCATTCTGATAGGTACACTCGGCAATCCGAGCAAGGTTTATTACTGTCTCTGTAAAAGGCTTTAGAAACGGTAAATCTCCATCTGCCATATGTTTATTCAACTTCTTCCACGTTTCTTCAACCAAATTCCTTATTTCTAGACGAGCAGATTCCTCTGAAACTCCAGTTTCACTCATGATACACAAGATTGAGTTGGCTGTTTCACCTCTCTCCAGTTCTGCCTGTATTTTTTACGTTGACAGTAAAAGTTCGTTATTAATAAGCAAAAGAAGAAAAAGATAATTACGTGGTTTATAAATTAATTAAGGTATTTAATACCGTCGAAGTTCCCAAATCATTGCAAAGCCGGAAGATAATGGAAGACCAACGCAAGAGATTATGGTAGTTCTCCAAGCTCTCAAGTCCATGTTTAGTGATTTTTTGAGTCATAAAAAAATATGTATGTACTAAAATTACGACGCCTGAAACCGACATCCATCCGTTCTCAAGGTAATCCTTAAACGTGGGCGTCTCTTTGTTCAAGGACCACTTCTTTTCTTGTAGGAAAGCTTTGAACATATCAGTCCACTGAAAAACATAAGTAAAATTATTCCCGACGATATCGATGGCGACGATATATAATACCGCAATTAAGTGATGTTTTTGCCAATGGAAATGAAAGTAGATCACATACAGCTTTTGTGAGGTAGGAAAGGATGTATTCATCATGCTCCTTAAGAGTGTCATAAACCATGTCATTAACGGTGTTGTAGAGAGCTAGGAAGCATATCTTCATGTAGTCCGGAAGGGTCTGCACTGCTTTGATATCCCACCTGAAAGTCCATCAAGAACAGGAGTTAAAAATTTATGGAAAAATATTCTAGGTCTTGTTTTTATTTTTTTATTTTTTTGAAGGTTAATCCTACTTTTAGTCCCTGGTCTATAGACCAAATCTCCTTTTAGTCATTGGCTTTTAAAATATCAAAAAACGAGTCCTCGATCTGTAAAATTGTATTAAAATAAGAAAAGAAAAGAAAAGAAAAAAGTATTCTCATAATTCAAGTATTAAAATTTCTACGAAAAAGGCACCTCATATGCAGTTTAGTATAATTATAAATTTTAGAATGTCATTGTTAAGAAAGAAGTGTGATTTTCTATGGAGATTATAATTTAACAATCGGTTTGATAGGAGGACTAATTTTGGACAAACAGGTAGATTAACTACTTGTTCTATGATGTTTTAAAGTCAGGGACTAAATTAGGATTTCATCTCAATTATGATTTTTTAATATGGAGTTCATTCACTAAAGTGTCAACCTTTCAACGGCATCTGTGAAGAGCTCTAATTCATCCAAAGTACCATAAACGTCATAGACATCGTCCATGACGGTAATTAGAGAAGTCACTTTCGTTAACCCTTTGCGAAGATCACTGTATTGAGGCTCAAACACCATTCCAACAGTCCAAAAGAAGCACTCCATGAGCCTGTCTCGTGTGAAGTTCAACTTTTTTGCTAAGTTCAAACCTTTCCACCACCTACATATGGGCGAAAAAAAAAAGTTACTCAAATAACTGTCTCATAAATTAACGTTTATTTCATATATTCCATCACACACGCCCATGTACTACAATAGATGGTTGACTCAATGATGGTTTAGAAGAAGAGAAAAAAAAAAAAAAAAAAGTATCATATCGCGATGTTCTATGCACACATTTAACCGTTCTACAGTATAGAGTTGTCTATGTCATATACATAGACAACTCACAGACAACTCTATATCGGGCAATAGTTTTTAAACCTTCGTTGAATTTTTTTTCTTTTTTTTTCTGTTACTGATGAAGTGGGTTTTAAATTAATAGACATACCTTGACATGTGTTTGAGATCACTCTGGAGTGTTGATTGTACCATGTTGAAATCGAGCTTCGCATACTCTAATAGAATTTTGTTTGCATCTGACCTTTTACTATAAGCCTCGATATACCACCTAGATTCGAGCCTAGGAATTCTATGATGTAGAGGAAGCTCCAATCCATGACTCACTTGCTCGGTGAGGCTTTCGCTTACAAATTTTTCTTTTAGGTTATTGAGATGTAAGCTCGTGAAAGCCCTGGCCTCATCCAAGAGGTGTTCTCCTTCGAAAGCGAAATATGAAGCTTCATATAAAGCTAACATTCCTTTTACATCCTTGGTGAGGCATGCCTCGGGCTTATCCATGAAGCTCTTAAATATATCTGTTTTCGTACCCCCCACAAAAATTAAAATAATAACTTCATACATGGTCAAAAATTGCTTACAAAGAAAAGAGCACTTGCACCTCCTGTAGTCGCGGGGGGGGGGGGGGGGGGGGGGGAGGGGGTGGAAAAAAAAAAAAGAAGTATGATGAGTACCTTGAGAGACCTCATAGTCGTGTTGTCTAAGGAGCCGGAAACTGAGAGCAGTGGCGTGGAGACTCTTTGTTGTTCCCTCGTTGTTCATCATCCAAGAGACACATCTACTAACGGCTCCTTTTATTTCATCTTGATATTTGTACCCCAAACCTAACCGTTGGATGTCATCGATCAGTTCTAGTACGGTCAAAATATCGGCTCTTTCATTTGTAATCATTCTCTGCACGTACTCCTTCATCTTCTTTGCCTTGTCTTTCAGTCCTTGATCCTGCATTATCATAAAAATTATACAAAAATTCACTAGCAAAAAACACATAACAAAATTCGGACAAATAACATGCGTAGGCAATGGATTAGGTGATCGCGCAATTCTAAATATGTGTCTACACTTCGTTCGGAGTCGTAGAATTATAAGACTAATCAAAATCATTGTTTTTGAACCAGTTTGGTCAGTTTTTATTTCGCCTTCAAATTTTTAAATTTACAGACTTTGACTTATTTCACTAGGATCTCGTTTTAAAATTGTAGCAAGAAAAAAAAAATACACGAAAATGAAAGGGAAAATATGGAATTACAATAGGACGATCCTTCAAGGATTGCACAAAATCAAAACTCCAAACGGTGGGCTTGTAATTGGCAGATTGTCTTGTGGCTGAATACGTAGTTTGTTTGCTGGCCAAGCACTTGAAATAATGCCTTGTTTTGTGGGTACAAGGAGTAGCTTGTAAAGCATTTCGGGGCTTAGTGTACTTAGGGGTATAAAACAGGACGGACAAGGAGAAAACTTTAGCCATATTTCGGATACTACTATGATCTTTTTGCTCTTCTTGACTCAAATTGTGAAAAGGCAAAGCTATATATGTGTGTATATATATATATATATAATATTTATATAATTAACAGTGGCTTTTGGAAGCTCCATTACGGAATATGGGTCAAGGAAGGAACTGTATGTGTTTATTATTATTATTATTATTTTTAATATTTAACGACATTTTAAACGAATTACATGTTGAAACGTAATTTAAATATTATTATCGTTTCGTTTGCTAGCTATAGATCAACATGATCAAACGTCAATACATCATTCACATGAACTGACATGAAATGTTCACGCTAGTTTGACTGACACATGTTGGCTCATTTAAAATACGCGGTCCGTCGAAAAAAGCTAGCACAGTTTTTTTGTTTTTTTTTTTCGGTAGCCGACAAGTCCCTGAAACTCAATTAGTGGGTTAATATCGTGAGAGTACGTTTTATTGATTGTTGATTATTTTTCAACGGTTTTAAATAAAAATGTTTACGATAAAAATGTGCATTGTACAGCATAAAAATACTCACACTTATAAATTGGACAATCGAAATTTAATCAACATCTAACTTACTTTAGCGATAGAGCCAAATAACCTGTGCTAGCAAATAAAAGTTTTCTTTGACGAAATTTCCAATTACCAGTATTTTTAACAAACAACTGAATCCCCATGGATTTCTCAATTCTAAATCATTTATATATGTATAAATATATGTAAGGTCTCAGATCACATAATATATATATATATTAACTTGATGTAATATAAGACAAGATTATTTGTACTGATGATTCAGTTTTATACATTTAAATAGAAAATTATATTTTTTTTATGGGTACAATCATTGGATTGGAGACGAATATACTTAGACATATCCAATCAACATGTGAGAAACGTGAGATAGGTAAGCTCTATTTTGTAAATAATTAAAAGGTGGTCCCCAAAATAGGTATCAGCCAAAATCATTTTTGTTAAAATGCAAATTTCGCGACAGTGACTTTGTGCTACAATGTAAAGAAAAAAAAAAAAAAAAAAGGAAAAAATATCGTGTAGAGAGTGAAGCTTCACAGTTCACATTATGTTAGGTAGAAAGAAAATAAAAAAAAAATAAAGAGAAAAGTAAGGGATAAAAATATGGAGCCTTGATTAACTAACATCTCAACTTACTTATTCCTAATAATTTATTACCGTTTGTAATTAATAAATATCTACTTTAATGTGGATGAGTACTTTTTCTCGACTACCGGGGGCTAGAAGTATCTATCTTCTAAGTCAGCTTCTTCCAAGAGTAATTATAAAGACGAAAAAAGATAAGTTTATCAAGTATAATTAGTGTAAACTCCATTATCACTATAGAGAATAATTACAAAAAATTGTGCTTATATATTTTTAACCAAATACGAGTTTTCACCCTTTTTTTTAACTAAAAAAATACCAAATAGTTTTATAATCACACAAAAAAAAATACTAATTTTTAATTGTTGTCAAAAAAAAGCTAAGTTTATGTTGTGAGAAGATATAACTGCTCCTTATTTAGGAAAAAAAATATCGGAAAAACAACATGGGGAGTTTAAAAAATTAGGAAAATTTTCAAAGAAAAAGCTGCAATAGAAAGAAAAAAAAATTTCTCTAAAAAAAAAAAAAGAAAGAAAAACGAAAATTATTCCCAAAAAAAATATCAAAAATAAAAGCCATCTGAAAATTTTTGGGTTTCCTTAACAGAGATGTTCATGTGGCAGCGTAGAATTCCTTCAATTCATTTGAAGCTGGTAGATATGAAAAATTCATAGTGGGTCTTGTGTATTAGAGAAAGTACTTAATAATGATTGTTTTTTTTCTCCTTTATTTTTTTTGGTCCTAACTGACATGAGTGTGTGTTGGGCTCTGGAATTAAAGGCATTGGCTATGAGTATATCGTGACGACTTTGAGATATGTATGAGCAGGAATATATATGAGAGGTGGAAAATGACCGGGCAACTCATCTTGACTTTGTATGAATAAAATATGACAAATTAACTGACTAACAAAACTATTTGTTGTAAATAACATCTTGTTATTATATCAAAACACATAATTTATATTTTAACAAGTTTTTGGATCTCCTAAAATCAAGTACTAATATTCAAAACACAAACTATTTATAAAATTTTGCTAATCAAAAAAATAGTTAACTAATTATTAATTAATTAAAAATAATTGTTATTACATATTTTAATTTGACTGTCGATTAAAGTAATGGGAAATCAGCCAAACTTTTCCCACACACACGAGTGGAACCAAAAGACCAAGTAACCAACAAACAAAATGAACTCGACAACAAGATGTTGAGATATATGCCCATAAATAAATAAAATGTATTATTTTGTTAATTTAATTTGAGAAATTTATTCAATGTTAATTTTGCATACATGGTTTGTGTTTTATAAATATCAAAAAGCCTATATTATTTTAATGTGACTTTAAATATTGTAAGTGTTATATATATATATGATAATATTTAAAGTGAATTAATCTGAAACTATTTGTAATTTTAAATTAAAGTTGGGATCTTTAATTTAAAATTATAGGTGCGGTTCATTACCTTCTGAATGAAACGATCTTATCCGGATTGTTAATAAAGAGATTATTGGAATGAAAGTGCTTTATATAATTTGATTATATATGACTGGAATACGTTTAATTATAAATCTCTAATAATTTCTATTATCATATAGAGCATTCAAAATTAATTAATGATGGTCATATTCGAATCAATCTTAATTCTAAGTAATTAATACACTCATATTTATTGTATTGTATTTTCTAATATATCGAATAATCACACAAATGAATAGTATCAAATATTTAGTATATTGGAAGTATAATATAATAAATAGCCGGGAATATTAATAAACAAGATGAAATATATTCCTTCATAAAGAAGTCATATAGACGGCAACCATAAATATTGATCCGGGGCTTGAATAATAAGAACGCTCAATTTATAATTAGATCATAAATATATAATTCATTAGAGAATCAATGGTACTTTAGAAAAAAGATATAATTAAAGAGTTTAACAGAAAATATCTAGCTTTAATTGTGAATCTTTTATGGAGGATTGATTTATATGTAGTGACTATATCAATAGACAATTCGAATCCTTTAAATACAAGTTGTTTTATAATTTTAAGAGTGCAATTCTAAATTTTTAGTAGAACAATTTGGAATTAATAATTTTGATATTTTAATTAAGGTGTTAATTAATTGTCAAAATTATTTGAGCTTAAAATTATAATTGTAATATCCGAAATTTTGATGACTCTAGATTTCCTTAGAAACAAGGAAAACCTAAGTCTGGATCAAGATTGGAATGGAATAACAGTATAAGTTTGAGTTCTCATTTAACTAGTAACGAGACTCAACAATAGACTACTTATCCAAGTATAAGGCGTTTTAAGGAAAATGGTGTGATGAAATTTCATAATCTCATGTTGGTCAAAGTTTGACCAAGAAAGTCAAAATTGACCAAAAAGTCAATGGATTGACTAAGAACAGTCAAATGTATGACTGTACAGTAATAGGAAAAGCAGTATTGGAAATATACTGCGAAAATTGTCTTTTCTGACAAGATAGCTAGAATAAGCTATGAGATCACCCTAGAAAAATCAAGCACACTAAGTTGGATATCAAGGGCCAGATGGCTTTAAGAAATAAGAAAAAATTTTATACAGCCCGTTTTTACACAGATGAATTTTGGACTGTAGTACAGTATAAAAATATTGTGTTTAAGCAAACACAGTATTAGAAATATCTGTGTAGCAGAAAAATGGACTGAATATTGAGGAAAAGCCAAACAGGGCTTAATATGGATGACATCATCCTATCTTTAATTTATGACATCATAATTGGATTAAATAAGCTTGGAAAGAAAACCAAGAACTCTCTAGAACAAGATGACATGGCCGGCCACCTCAGGGGCAAAAATGTCAAAATTTTATCTTTAGGGGTTAAAGTGAAAATTTTGGAAAATTGATGATGTAAGCAAAATGATGTCATCAAGATGATGTCATCAAGGTGAGATAAGCTTGGCTTGTTCACCAAGAAAGCAACCGGCCACCTAGGGGGCATTTTTGTAAGAATTTTCACTTTTGGGGCAAAAGTGCAAATTTTGGAAATTTGGTGATGTAAGCAATGAGGTAAGCGATGATGTAAGCCATGATGTCATCCCTTGCTTGCCCTCCAAGTCTTGGCCGGCCACCTTGACACCTAGCATGCAAAAAGTGCAAAAAGTTGGTTTTTGGAGGACTATTTTGCAATTAAGCAAAGTTTCAAAAATCTCTATAAATAGGTGCCCATTTTATTCAAAAAAATCAGAAAATTGAGCCAAGTTCTGCCCATTTTTCTGCTCCAAAACCGTCCCTTAGCAGCCAAAGGAAAACAAGAACCAAAAACAAAAATCCAAGAGACAATCCTTAGGGAGAGTTCGGATTTTGTGAGGAAGAAAAGAAAGAGTGAAAAAAAATTGGAAACCCATTTTGTGGCTTGAATGGCCGGTTGTGGTGAGCAAGAAAAAGCAGAGAAAAGTGTTAGGAATTAGGGGGAATGGCCGGATCTTGTAAGGACAGCCACCAAGGGGCCAAAAAGTTTTGGTGCCCATTGGAGGAGCATGGCCGGCTAGGCTATAGGCAACCACGGGTAGATCCATTTTCTTGGATCTTGAGGTAATCCTCTCCACCCTCTAATGTTTAGTTCAAGTTTAAGTGTATTTCCAGTATTGAATGTAAGAGCATAAGCTCACCTTTTAGTGCTTGATTATGCTTGATTAGGGTCTCAAGGTCTCTAGTTTATGATTTGATGCATGTTTGCAATTATGCCTACTAAGTGTTTGTTATAAGTCCCCATAGGTTTTAGAATGAATGTATGGTTATATGCATGATGGATTGGAACGTTAGAAACGATTGCATGTGTGACTTGAGGCTCCCGCTGTGGTCGGTTGAGGTAGTGTGCACGTTTTAGGACGAGAAACGAATTTATGAACCGAAACTGCCAGTCTCGGGTCAAGACTGGTCAGTGTTCTGGAAATGCTAATTTGAGGCCCTTAGAGGCCGAATTTGAAGAAACTCAAAACTACAAAGTTGTAGATAAGGGTTTTTCCTAGAGGGTAACATGGACAGTTTTTCAAAATAAGGCTCCAAAGGCCTCGGTTTTTATGAAAATCCGAGCCTGACCGTGCCCAGGATTTATGCACGGCCAGGTGAGTTCAACCAAGAATAAGGACATGTTAAAGTCCGAACTGAGTTTTCCTCAAAACATGAAAGTTGAAGCATTTTCCGAGAGCTAAAACTTTTATGAAGAAAGTTTTATCAAATTCAGAACAGATTTTAAAGTAAAAATTGGATTCTAAAAACTGTGCAGGAAATAGAAATTCCAGCACAAGATTTTCAGAAAAATAGTACATAAGCATGAAATTTCTGCTCATGCACAGGATTTTCTAAAATAATACAGGAAAACGGTATTTTTCACTAACCTCAATGTTTTGACTGTGAGAACTGTTCCAATGACAGTTTTCAACTCTCAACAAATTTTATAAGTTAAGCAAAGGATTTTAAACTAAATTCACCAAATTTTCCAAGACAAAGGAAAAATAGATTTTTAAAGCCAAAGATAAGTAGCAAGACGATAACGGATGATAACCGGGAAGGATACCCGAGTTATTGGGCTTGACCCCCAAAGCCCAAGTTTGACCATAGAAGGTTGACTTTGGTTGACCAAGTTTGACCAAAGTTTATCATCTCGAGGGTTACCCAACATAACCCAATGAGATACTGAAATTATGATAATCTAAGATCTATGGTTATTTGTAATAACCCAATGGATTATGGACCCAGAATGTTAAGACATAGGCCCAAGGTTAGGATATTAACCTAACCTTACCTGAATGGATGTGGGCTTAGTAATGAGGTTACTTAGTGTAACCAGATAAGATACTTTGTATAGGAGGGGACATATAACTAAGTCTATGAACGCATGTTGGTTAGGTCACCAACAGTTAACGATTTAAGGTAAGATAAAAGATGTATAATTTTTATCTTACACCTGTTTGGAAACAGGAATATGACATATTATCGTGCTTCGACGGAACATTAGGTCAAGTTTCAAGAGCATAGGAAACCAGGTAAGTACAGACCTCACCTGCAGTATGGAAAATAGTAAAAGCTATTTTCAAGTATACATGTTATGCTATGCTATGCTATGCTATGCCATGTTATGCTATGTTATGATATGTGATGCCGTGCGATGATATGCTATGACATGTAATGCCATGTTTTCTAAAAATATCATGGTTTTAAAAAAATGCCACGTTGTGGCAAATGTTAAGAATGATGTGACATGGTGACATCATGAAGCATGTTCACTAATATTGAACCACATGGTAAGATAAATCAAGTAAGGTGTCGTACCAACCTCCCGTGATCGAGGAGGCTACATGTTCAAAACCAGTTGTGACATTTACCTCTCGTTGATGCGTGAGGGTCACGTTATAATTCCCAGAACTGTTAGGGCCTTGCAAACCCTAGCTTTGTCTGGAGGCTGCGCGCTTTCGGTACGTACACTATGGGCCCACATGTAATCAAGATAATAAGTACAAGGGTTTAAAAGATTCATAATTGAACATAATCGGATCATGCATAAATTACATGATGTTTGATAAGTTTATATGGTGATGACATGTTTTGATAAATTACCTGATGTTTGAAAAGGTTTTGTGAGATCATGTTTGTACTTGCTGGGCGAAAGCTCATTTGTATATTTCATACTGTAGGTAGATGCCTGCAGCTTTACTTGGTGGGCTATGGAGACGATGAAGCAAGTGAAGGGCGGTATGGGATACCACTACGCAAGATTTTCCGCAAATGTTTTTAATTATGAAGTTGTATATGTATGTAATGTTTCCAAGGTCCGATTTAAAAGGTTATGGTGACCTTATAATCGGCATAACAAGTTATGGGTAGGCATGATGAAGATTACCCATAAGCACAAGTTTAGTTTCGAGTTATGATTTTTAAAATAAAGTTTAAAGAAAGAAAAAAAAAATTTTATCCTGAAATTTTCGGTAAAACAATGATTTAAGTTAAGTAAGCATGGTAACGGCCCACGTTTACGTAGTTGGCCCTTACGTGGACGGGTCGGGGCGTTACAGTTTGGTATCAGAGCGGTATCCTGCCAGCCTACTTCACTTTGCTTCATATCGTTTCTCGAAGTGCCCAAGTAAGTTAAGTTATTTTCTTTTTATTAGAATTAGTTAAGATGATGTTTATGTAAGGAGCATATCTCATCAATGGTCACATGAAGGATGATACCTATGATACTTTTAATTTTATGGGATGCATTTTCGCGATCCTAAAATTACCATGATAAGTATGTGATGGATAAGCTTATGAGATGATATGAAGAGATCATGATAAGTAATGATGTTTCCAAGATAGGACATGATAAAATATGAATGAAAGAATGGGTATTAGAAATGAGAGGAATTAAGAACTAGAATTAAAAGATGGTTCGCCATTCGTACGAACGAACCAAATGTTTGCAAGAGCTTAATCTTGCAACTATAACAGTTAAGTTATGATTGCTAGAATAGCAATAAAGAAAAGAATAGGCTTTGAGATCGTATAGCCTATCGCTTCATCTCGGGTATAGTGATATTAAAGAACTTTTCCTTCTAAGGAATGGATCAATACCATGGAAGTTAAGTTTCCTGATTGTGAAACTTTTGCCCCTTACGAGTATTATTAGATACGGGAAAAATTTTTAAGATGCCTTAGTTTGGGGGTAACAATATGCCAATATGAGTTGGATGCTACCAACAACAATTTATTAGGCTATGATAATGATGATGACTATGAGTCTGACAACGAAGTTAATGAGGTTGAGATCGATAGTAACAACTTTGAAGTCAAGATATAATGGTTTGACTAATGTCGACTATATACGACATTTTAAGCAATAGAAATTATGAAATAATGGGAAGTTTTAGATATTCCCTAGAGTTATGATTATGCCTTTGTGCTATGAAGGAAGTGCTGAAGGCACAAGAGAAATTTCTACTGGCTAACAAGTGGCTAGTTGATATAAGGATACCTTTCAATGCATCACTCGAACAGTAATACGTTTCAATAATACTATTTATTATTGTTGTTCTCCATGATTAACTTGGAAAATATTCCAAGAAATTATTTTTATGTATGGTGCTTGATCTTATGCTTATTAGAACCCACCCACGTCATGTTATGTAAGGGCCATTATGTTATGGTCATCATGTTATGAAAAAGGCCAGAAAACCTTGAGGAACAATTTCCAAAAGAAGGGGCCATCATGGAAAGAAAAAGGGGTTCTAATCTAATAGCACAAGATTAACATTATACTAGAGGGTTCTCAGATTCAGTTAATTGAAAGAAAAATATTTTCAATATGATATATTCACTGAGTCCTCAAATTACAGTTAAAGAAAAGTATCTTAAATATAAGATACAATATGCTTTTCAAATATGAAAAAGCTATATGATATGATATTTTTTCAAGTATGGAAGGTTATATATGCTTTTCAAATATAGCAAGTTATATGATATACTTGCTCAGTTTTTCATGTAAATAGTTCTTGTTATGCAGTATGAAAGGAAAGTATGAGGACATGAAAACATAAGAGTATGAGGATATGAATTATGAGGATATAGAAAGAAGATTATGGTTCTATATAAGAGACATGATCCCATTAAGATGTTAAAATGGGAACATGAACAAGTTATTCAATTTAAAGTAACTTGTGAAGAATTGATGGTGGATTGAAGAAAAGCCATTTAGGATTATACGAATTTTCGAGGACGAAAATCTTTTAAGGAGGGTAGAATGTAATATCCGAAATTTTGATGACTCTAGATTTCCTTAGAAACAAGGAAAACCTAAGTCTGGATCAAGATTGGAATGAAATAACAGTATAAGTTTGAGTTCTCATTTAACTAGTAACGAGACTCAACAATAGACTACTTATCCAAGTATAAGGCGTTTTAAGGAAAATGGTGTGATGAAATTTCATAATCTCATGTTGGTCAAAGTTTGACCAAGAAAGTCAAAATTGACCAAAAAGTCAATGGATTGACTAAGAACAGTCAAATGTATGACTGTACAGTAATAGGAAAAGCAGTATTGGAAATATACTGCGAAAATTGTCTTTTCTGACAAGATAGCTAGAATAAGCTATGAGATCACCCTAGAAAAATCAAGCACACTAAGTTGGATATCAAGGGCCAGATGGCTTTAAGAAATAAGAAAAAATTTTATACAGCCCGTTTTTACACAGATGAATTTTGGACTGTAGTACAGTATAAAAATATTGTGTTTAAGCAAACACAGTATTAGAAATATCTGTGTAGCAGAAAAATGGACTGAATATTGAGGAAAAGCCAAACAGGGCTTAATATGGATGACATCATCCTATCTTTAATTTATGACATCATAATTGGATTAAATAAGCTTGGAAAGAAAACCAAGAACTCTCTAGAACAAGATGACATGGCCGGCCACCTCAGGGGCAAAAATGTCAAAATTTTATCTTTAGGGGTTAAAGTGAAAATTTTGGAAAATTGATGATGTAAGCAAAATGATGTCATCAAGATGATGTCATCAAGGTGAGATAAGCTTGGCTTGTTCACCAAGAAAGCAACCGGCCACCTAGGGGGCATTTTTGTAAGAATTTTCACTTTTGGGGCAAAAGTGCAAATTTTGGAAATTTGGTGATGTAAGCAATGAGGTAAGCGATGATGTAAGCCATGATGTCATCCCTTGCTTGCCCTCCAAGTCTTGGCCGGCCACCTTGACACCTAGCATGCAAAAAGTGCAAAAAGTTGGTTTTTGGAGGACTATTTTGCAATTAAGCAAAGTTTCAAAAATCTCTATAAATAGGTGCCCATTTTATTCAAAAAAATCAGAAAATTGAGCCAAGTTCTGCCCATTTTTCTGCTCCAAAACCGTCCCTTAGCAGCCAAAGGAAAACAAGAACCAAAAACAAAAATCCAAGAGACAATCCCTTAGGGAGAGTTCGGATTTTGTGAGGAAGAAAAGAAAGAGTGAAAAAAAAATTGGAAACCCATTTTGTGGCTTGAATGGCCGGTTGTGGTGAGCAAGAAAAAGCAGAGAAAAGTGTTAGGAATTAGGGGGAATGGCCGGATCTTGTAAGGACAGCCACCAAGGGGCCAAAAAGTTTTGGTGCCCATTGGAGGAGCATGGCCGGCTAGGCTATAGGCAACCACGGGTAGATCCATTTTCTTGGATCTTGAGGTAATCCTCTCCACCCTCTAATGTTTAGTTCAAGTTTAAGTGTATTTCCAGTATTGAATGTAAGAGCATAAGCTCACCTTTTAGTGCTTGATTATGCTTGATTAGGGTCTCAAGGTCTCTAGTTTATGATTTGATGCATGTTTGCAATTATGCCTACTAAGTGTTTGTTATAAGTCCCCATAGGTTTTAGAATGAATGTATGGTTATATGCATGATGGATTGGAACGTTAGAAACGATTGCATGTGTGACTTGAGGCTCCCGCTGTGGTCGGTTGAGGTAGTGTGCACGTTTTAGGACGAGAAACGAATTTATGAACCGAAACTGCCAGTCTCGGGTCAAGACTGGTCAGTGTTCTGGAAATGCTAATTTGAGGCCCTTAGAGGCCGAATTTGAAGAAACTCAAAACTACAAAGTTGTATATAAGGGTTTTTCCTAGAGGGTAACGTGGACAGTTTTTCAAAATAAGGCTCCAAAGGCCTCGGTTTTTATGAAAATCCGAGCCTGACCGTGCCCAGGATTTATGCACGGCCAGGTGAGTTCAACCAAGAATAAGGACATGTTAAAGTCCGAACTGAGTTTTCCTCAAAACATGAAAGTTGAAGCATTTTCCGAGAGCTAAAACTTTTATGAAGAAAGTTTTATCAAATTCAGAACAGATTTTAAAGTAAAAATTGGATTCTAAAAACTGTGCAGGAAATAGAAATTCCAGCACAAGATTTTCAGAAAAATAGTACATAAGCATGAAATTTCTGCTCATGCACAGGATTTTCTAAAATAATACAGGAAAACGGTATTTTTCACTAACCTCAATGTTTTGACTGTGAGAACTGTTCCAATGACAGTTTTCAACTCTCAACAAATTTTATAAGTTAAGCAAAGGATTTTAAACTAAATTCACCAAATTTTCCAAGACAAAGGAAAAATAGATTTTTAAAGCCAAAGATAAGTAGCAAGACGATAACGGATGATAACCAGGAAGGATACCCGAGTTATTGGGCTTGACCCCCAAAGCCCAAGTTTGACCATAGAAGGTTGACTTTGGTTGACCAAGTTTGACCAAAGTTTATCATCTCGAGGGTTACCCAACATAACCCAATGAGATACTGAAATTATGATAATCTAAGATCTAGGGTTATTTGTAATAACCCAATGGATTATGGACCCAGAATGTTAAGACATAGGCCCAAGGTTAGGATATTAACCTAACCTTACCTGAATGGATGTGGGCTTAGTAATGAGGTTACTTAGTGTAACCAGATAAGATACTTTGTATAGGAGGGGACATATAACTAAGTCTATGAACGCATGTTGGTTAGGTCACCAACAGTTAACGATTTAAGGTAAGATAAAAGATGTATAATTTTTATCTTACACCTGTTTGGAAACAGGAATATGACATATTATCGTGCTTCGACGGAACATTAGGTCAAGTTTCAAGAGCATAGGAAACCAGGTAAGTACAGACCTCACCTGCAGTATGGAAAATAGTAAAAGCTATTTTCAAGTATACATGTTATGCTATGCTATGCTATGCTATGCCATGTTATGCTATGTTATGATATGTGATGCCGTGCGATGATATGCTATGACATGTAATGCCATGTTTTCTAAAAATATCATGGTTTTAAAAAAATGCCACGTTGTGGCAAATGTTAAGAATGATGTGACATGGTGACATCATGAAGCATGTTCACTAATATTGAACCACATGGTAAGATAAATCAAGTAAGGTGTCGTACCAACCTCCCGTGATCGAGGAGGCTACATGTTCAAAACCAGTTGTGACATTTACCTCTCGTTGATGCGTGAGGGTCACGTTATAATTCCCAGAACTGTTAGGGCCTTGCAAACCCTAGCTTTGTCTGGAGGCTGCGCGCTTTCGGTACGTACACTATGGGCCCACATGTAATCAAGATAATAAGTACAAGGGTTTAAAAGATTCATAATTGAACATAATCGG
The DNA here is from genome assembly GCA_025413025.1 of Ficus hispida. Classification (NCBI taxonomy): domain Eukaryota; kingdom Viridiplantae; phylum Streptophyta; class Magnoliopsida; order Rosales; family Moraceae; genus Ficus; species Ficus hispida. Next base: position 22,422,460 of record CM046365.1, read on the forward strand.
ATCATGCATAAATTACATGATGTTTGATAAGTTTATATGGTGATGACATGTTTTGATAAATTACCTGATGTTTGAAAAGGTTTTGTGAGATCATGTTTGTACTTGCTGGGCGAAAGCTCATCTGTATATTTCATACTGTAGGTAGATGCCTGCAGCTTTACTTGGTGGGCTATGGAGACGATGAAGCAAGTGAAGGGCGGTATGGGATACCACTACGCAAGATTTTCCGCAAATGTTTTTAATTATGAAGTTGTATATGTATGTAATGTTTCCAAGGTCCGATTTAAAAGGTTATGGTGACCTTATAATCGGCATAACAAGTTATGGGTAGGCATGATGAAGATTACCCATAAGCACAAGTTTAGTTTCGAGTTATGATTTTTAAAATAAAGTTTAAAGAAAGAAAAAAAAATTTTATCCTGAAATTTTCGGTAAAACAATGATTTAAGTTAAGTAAGCATGGTAACGGCCCACGTTTACGTAGTTGGCCCTTACGTGGACGGGTCGGGGCGTTACAATAATGTCCATAGTTCCCCTTAACCGCTCCACTGAATCATGTGAACATTATTTTATGTTGGGTTAAATTTATTAATTTGGAATTGTGAATTCTAAATTAATATTCACACAATAAACTAATTGGATTAATTTATATTTTAAATAATATGATTATTTAAAATAAATTTAACATAGTTATAAATTAAAAAATTATACATTATGGTAAGAACCTCATCTAGTTGTACACCACAGGGTGGTTCACGTTTTATCCACAGAAAAAGTGCATGTAGAATTTCAATTTTGATACATGTGAAAAAATAAAATGTATTTTTTAAATAAAAAAATGGAACTAATTAGTGGACAATAGGAGAGAGATTTTCTCTCTCCCTTATTTGTCAAAAATGCCAACTTCTGAAAGTAGTGGGCGTGTGACTTTTCCACTATGTGGGGAGTGGAATAATTAATTAATTAATTTTAAAAAAGAGTGTCGATTATTCCTCTGTGATATTCAAAAGGTGGTATATGTGATGTATTTAAGAATACAAGAATACTAATTCCTTTTTATAAAATAATAATAATAATAATTATACGTACCTTTTTTCCAAAGAGTTCTTATCTTCACTTCACTTTGTCTCATGAGTTAAGAACGTAAAGTGGATCAAAATTTAGATATATGATCAAACCCAAAATCAAAAACGCCCACGCATTTACTGTTCATCGTGATTTAGAAAACAGTAAGAAAGACTCGTTAGTGTTTCCGAATGATTTGGAGTTCTCAAGAAGATTCTTAAAGGAGTTCAGGAATTTCAACCTAATCGAACAACGGTCAATCTCTAAATCTTTTTCCTCTATTATTTCATTAAATTAATATAAGCATTATCATGGGATAAAATTTTTTAGAAAAATTTGTATATGTGTAATTTCATCGGTATCATGCTTCCACTATTTTTTTAATAAATTGGTTTCTGAAATCTATAATTGGTATCAGAGCCAGACAATACCTTATATTAATTTAATGAGTGATTAAATAATAATCTTTGTATGATTTTGATTAGGCACTTATGCATTATGATGTATGCTTCTATGTATGTTCATGATGATGAATGTATGAAGGGATTGATCGTAAAGTTTTCCTGTTCCATGAAAATTAGTTTATATTTTTCCTTTTGATTAGATCAATTGTAAATAGGAATCATGGTGTAATTTTTTTATTATTAGATCAATTGTAAATAGGATCTCTGTTGTAATTTTTCAACGATGAAGAATTGTTCTTCATATATTTATTTTTTTTCAGAAAAGTTTTTTTTTTAATTAAAAAAATTTTGGTGGGCCATGGTTGCCAGCTGGCGGGAAGGGCCGACCTCAGTTGGCATAGCCAACCCAGGCAAGTCGTGACTGCGTCGACCAAGCTAAGGTTCTGGGAACCCTAGCTGGCCCAGTAGGCTGCTTGCATGCACCTACCTCAGCCCCACCAGGTCGGCCAGGAAGTGCACAGGCAGTGCCCAGGCACCGAAAAGCCTAAAAAAATATAAATAAATTTTTTTTTTTTGAAATCTATTTTTTTATTATTGAATTTGAGAAATTCAAGGAGGACTCACCACCACCACTCACAAGGAGACGTTGAAGAATAACAAGAAGACCCCAGAGTTGGAGAATTATAAGAAGATCCAAGTTTTTTTTAATTATTTCATTTTTTATTTTGGGTTGTAATTCTAGGTTTTTATGGAACACGGTCAAGTATTTCTATTTCATTTGTGTTTGAATGTTTTTATTATGTTGATGATATTTACACTGTCATGCATATCACATGTCATTTAAGATAGGAAAGTACCTACCTATTTTGTATGTCATATATTTTTGCGCATTCTCATTTTTCCAAACTTGTTTTAGTAACTAATTAATGTGCCTAGTAACAAATTTAATGAGATTAAATTTGAAATTAATTTAGTAAATGGATTTGGAAAATGAGTGAGTCGAATGTGAAATTTATAGATTTAAGTGTTAAATTTTTAAATATCACATTTGATTTTAATTGTAATTTTACATTGTTTAAAATTATAAAGGCTCAGTAATTTAAAATATTTAAATTTACTAAGGTTTATGAAACAAGAGTTGTTTTGTAAATTAAATACACTTTTGTAAAATAATGAGCAGGAACGGGTAATAAGACAATATAAACCCACGATCTCCACTGTGAGCACAACACCATGAGTTTTTAATAGTGCCTAAAGATGCTTTGATTGCATTCTCCCTAAACAAGGTGTCTATTAAATACAATACCAAGGTTGTCTTCCATAAGATAGGATTTTAAGATGTATTTTAGAATTGATCCTATGATGGCAATTTCTAAGTTAAGTCTGAAAGATCTAATACACTGGGTTACACTAATAAAGAGATAATTAAGTTAGTTAATTATTTTCTTGACCAAAAATAAATGGATATTAATAAGCATTAGAAATATGAGATGTTTCGAATAATACTTATTAGTTGAGAAAGTCTCATTTTATTTAGCAAATATTTGGCCTATCCTACTGTAGCACTTAGTTGTGGCAATTAAAATTCCTTAGGCTTTTAAGTAAACATGTTTTTGTGTATTTTAACATGTGCATCCATGCATCATATTTACGTTGCCTTTAATTTTCTTGCGATATTTATGCAATTATTTATTGAAAAATATTTCTTATTTATTTTCAACAAATATGTCAAACATGATTTTCTCACTTCTCGCCTCTCAAGTTTTAACTAGTGAAAACTTTGTTAAATGGAAAAGCAACAAGAACATTCTCCTGATAAATGAAAACAACCACTTTGTCCTTAAGGAGTATCGTCCTGCAATGCCTCCGACCAATGCTTCTAAGTCTGTCTCGAACAAATATGACTGTTGGGTTGTTGCAAACAACAAGACCTGTTGCTACCTATTAGCGGCAATGAACGAAGTGCTCAGAGCTAAGCACGAGGCCCTTAAGACTGCTAGCAAGATTATGGAATCTTTGCAAAATATGTGTAGATGCCCCTCCAAGCAAGCCCACCACGAAGCTGGAAAAGCCGTTATGAATAGCAAAATGAAGAATGTGCTTACATCCTCAAAATGATTCATCATTTTAATGAGGTTGAAATCAATGGCACAAAGATTGATGAAAAAACCCAGGTTGGCATGATATTAGAGACACTATCTCCCACTTTTCTCCAATTCCAGACGAACTACATCATGAATAAGAGGTATAATCTGACGGAACTCCTGAATGAGCTGTAGACTTATGAGACCATTATAGATGATAAGGGTGGCAAGGCAAATGTTGCCAAAGCCAATGCAGCTGAGGGGAAGGCTTATTCTTCAAAGAATAAGAGGAAGAAAAATGTGGGAAAGCAAAAGGGCAAGAAGAAGATCCAAAAGAAGAAAAAAAAAAAAAACTGTAAGAAGTACTTTAACGAGCTGAAAAGAAGACAAATAGGTAAATTAGATTAACTAGCCATAGAAACATGCTTAGTTGAGAATGATTTCTTAAGTTGGATTATTGATTCAGGGGCATTTAACCATGTCTGTGTTTCTTTGTAGATGCTTGAATCATCTATGGATCTTGAAGAGGGAGTTTTCACAATGAGAATTGGTAGTGTGGCAATAGTATCAGCGACAGCAATAAAGCCAATGCGACTATCATTTGCTAATAATAAATATTTGTTTTTAGATAATGTTTATTTCATTCCGGATTTCAAACAGAATTTGATTTCGATTTCAAAGTTGCCTGAACATTTCAGTTTCTTTTAAAGTTGACTATGTTTGGTATGAATATTTATTCTAGTTATGTGGATAATGGTCTATATTTTGTTAAACCAATTTCCAAAAACTTATTTCATACTGAAATATTTAAAGTCGCTAAACCAACCACTAAAAGAAGAAAGCTGTCTAATGATAAAGATGACAAATTGTGACATTTAAGGCTTGGCCACATTAATATAGATGGGATAGAAAGACTAGCAAACGATGGTCCTTTGAGAGAGCTAAAAGTTGGCACTCTATGAATCGTGAATCCTACCTAAAAGGAAAAATGACATAAAGGCCTTTTTCAGCTAAAGGTGAAAAAGCAAAAGCAACTCTAGAGATCATACATACTGATATATAGGACCTTTCGAATGTCAAAACTAGAGGAGGCCATGAATACTTTGTCATATTTATTGATGATTATTCAAGATACGGATATCATAATTGATGTAAAGAAAATTCGAGACCTTTGAAAGTTCAAAGAATTCCGTGTTGAAGCTGAAAAGCAACTTAACAAATCAATTAAAACTCTTCGATCGGATCGAGAATGAGAGTACCTGAATTATGAATTCAAGGACTACTTGATTGAGAATAGAATATTGTCACAACTCTGGTACCAACAAAATGGTGTAGTTGAAAGAAGAAATCGTACTTTGCTTGCATGATGAGATCAATGTTGAGTTATACTTCTCAGCCTACCTTATTTTGGGTAAATGCACTACAAACAGTTATATATATTCTAAATTTAGTTCCATCTAAGTCAATATATAAGACTCTCCTAGAGTTGTGGAACGGTCGCAAACCTAGTTTGAGACATATCGTAGATGAGGGTACCCTATACATGTGTTGAATGGAAAGACTGGGAAGTTGGAACCTCGTTCGGAGGTATACATGTTTGTAGGCTACCTTAAACGAATGAAATGAGGTCTGCTTTATAGCGCTCAAGATAACAAAGTATATATGTCGACAAATGCTATGTTTCTCGGCAAATCTATATGGCAAATTTAAAACCCAAAAGTAAAGTGGTTATGGAAGAGGTTCTGGCTAATAAGATTGGCCCCACACTAACAACAGTTATTGAACGACAAAAAGTAGAAACCACTACTTGAGATCAAATACCACAGCTACACGTCGCAACAAAGTTAGAACGACAAAAGTAGAAACCACTACTTGAGATCAAATACCACAGCTACCACGTCGCAGTAGGAGGGAAATAAGATTACCCATCTGCTATCATGAAGATGGAGAAGCATAAGTTATAGCACCGATGGCAGTGATGATGATCCATTGATATACAAGATGGTAATGGATGCTATAGATATACTGTAAGGCGTTAAGCCTATTGGTTGTAGGCGGATCTATAAGAGAAAAAGAGGAGCCAATGAGAAATGGAGACTTTGAAGGTTAGGCTAGTGGCAAAGGGTTTTGCCCAAAGAGAAGGAGTATACTATGAGGAAACTTTTTCGCCAGTGGGTATGCTAAAATACATTCGGATTCTTTTGTCCATTGCAGCTTATTATGAGTATAAGATATGACACATGGATGTCAAGACGGCGTTCTTGAAAGGTCATCATGAAAAGACTATCTATATGGTCCAACCAAATGGTTTTGTAATCAAAGAAGCCAAAAGGAGAAAGTCTGGAAACTGTAAAGGTTCATTTATGGGCTTAAGCAAGCTTCTAAATCTTGGAACATCATATTTAATAAAGCCAAAAAGTATTATGGTTTTGAATAAAATCTAGGTGAACCTTGTATCTATAAGCAAATAGAAAGGGATAAAGTGGTCTTTTTAGTTCTTTATGTGGATGACATCCTACTCATTGAGAATGATATAGAATCTCTATCTAAGGTAAATAATTGGATGGTCAGCCAATTCCAAATAAAGGATTTGGGATAAGCAAATTACATTATTGGTATCCAGATCATACAGGATCGTAAATATAAGCTACTGGCATTGTCTCAGGCTTCGTACATTGACAAGGTACTTGTCAGATTTGTGATACATAACTCCAAGAAAAGGAACTTGCCTTCTCGACATGGAATTAATCTCTCTAAAGAGCAGTGTCCTAAAACACCGTAAGAAGAGGAGAATCTAAGATGAATTCCCTATTCATTTGTGGTTAGATATCTAATGTATGCAATGCTGTGTACCAGACCTGACATATGCTTTGCAGTGGGAGTAGTTAGCCAATATCAGTCGAATCCAGGATTAGATCACTGGGTGGTAGTCAAGCATATTCTCAAATATTTGAGAATGACAAGAAACTATATTATTGTATATTTTGGTAGAGATATGATTCTTATTGGATATACAGATTTTGATTTCCAATCAGTTAGTGACTCTCGGAAGTCCACCTTTCGGGTGGGGTTCACTGTGGGAAGTGGAGCCATTATATAGAGTAGTGTCAAGCAAACTTATATTGTTGATTCAACCATGGAGGTTGAATATGTAGCAGCTTGTGAAGCAGTGAAAGAGGTAGTCTGGCTTCGCAAATTCTTGAGAGATCTGGAAGTTGTTCCAGATATGCATGTGCCAATTAGACTCTATTGTGGCCAATGCCAAATAACCTAGAAACCACCACAAAGGAAAGCATATAGAGCAGAAATTCCACTTGGTGAGAGAGATTGTCAGTAGAGGAGATGTTTCAGTCAAGAAGATTGCATCTGCGAACAACATAGCTAATTCATTTAGTAAGACATTACCCGCTTGGAGTTTTGAGTAACTTCTTGAAGGATGAGACTTAGAGACATGTCACATTTGCTTTAGGGCAAGTGGGAGATTGTTAGGATTTGTGCCTATAAACAAATGAGATGTATTATTTTGATGATTTAATTTGAAGAATTTTTTCAATGTTAATTTTGCATGCATGATTGATGCTTTATAATATCGAAACCCTAGATTATTTTAATATGACTTTAAATATTATTTATAAGTGTTATATATAGAGAATAATATTTAAAGAGAAATAATATAAAATTATCCATAATTATAAATTAAAGTTGGGATCTTTAATTTAAAATTACTAGCGTGGTTCATTACATTCTGAGTGAAACGATCTTATCTGAATGGTTAATAATGAGATTATTAGAATGAAAGCGCTCTATATAATTTGATTATATAAGACTGGAACATGATTAATTATGAATCTCTAATAATTTTCGTCCTTGTATAGAGCATTCAAAATTAATCAACGATGGTCATATATGAATCGATCTTAATTATGGGTAATTAATAGACTCATATTTATTGTATTGTATTTTTTAACATACTGAGTAATGACACAAATGAATAGTGTCAAATTATTAGTATATTAGAAATATAATATATTAAATAGTTGGGATTATTAATATACAATATGAAATCTATTCTTTCGCAAAGAAGTTAGATAGACGGTTCCCATAAGTATTGATTCGGAGCTTGAATAATAAAAGCGCTTAATTTATGATTAGATCATAAGTATATATTCATTAGAGAATCAATGGTACTTAAGGAGAAATATATAATTAAAGAGATTAATGGAAAATACCTAGCTTTAGTTATGAACCATTTATGAAGGATTAACTTGTATGTAGTGACTATATCAATGGACAATTCAAATTCTTTGAATATAATTAGTTTTATCTTTTACGAGTGCAATTCTAAATTCTTAATGAAATAATTTGGAATTAATAATTCTAATATATTTAATTAAGATATTAATTAATTGTCAAAATTATTGGAGACTAAAATTATAATGTCCATAGTTCACTTCAACGGCTCCATTTACTAGCTATCTTCTTATTGGATGTAAATTCACAAAGATTCCATTTTGAACAAGATGGGCGTTGAAGATATCAAATTAATTAGAACAAAGAGAAGCGCACTAAAAACAAAATATATAAACCCAAAATTTGAAAGTTAAATGTTAAATGGAATCAAGTGAAGAAAAATCTCATCTTCATATGACAATTTAATATGTTTTTAATATTGTAACCAACACTATAATAGATTTCAAGAATATTATAAGATTAAAAAAGAAAAATGATGTTTATTAAGCCCTAGTTTGACATACCATTTTTAAAAAAGAAAAATATCAACCAAACGATGCAGCCCAGCTCACAGTCCTTTTTTTCTTTTGAGAAAAATAAAATAAATAAATTTCAAGGCGTTAATTAAATCAAACCATTAAACTAAAATTGCAATGCAACGATCTTTTACCTTCGTTTTTGTATATATGCATATTTTGTTTTTTTTCCCGTACATGAGCTAAGCTTGTATTAGAGTTATAATCTAATTTCTTTAGAAGTATTGCATATATCTAATTTATTAGGGATTTTGAAATTTGAAATATGAGTACTTAAAAATCAAAATTAAAAGATCGGAGTTTTTTATTAAAAAAATTATTTAAATATTGTAATTGAAAACTTTAAAGGGACAAATAAGGGATTAGATCATAAAAACACTTTAATCATTTTAGTACGAGGATCTGTCACTCTTAAAAGTCTTTGTTGCACAAGTTGGCCACCATTTGGTGAGCCGTCGTGATCTACATACAAGGGTAATATGTCTTATTACTTTTATTGAATTCAGTGGAGGGGTACAAACAAAAACCCAATCTAGCAAAAACACGAAAATCTAATTCAAGATATATGATAATTCATTGTAACTGTGTAAACCAAATCCCAATATGGCAAAAACTCGAAAATCATAATTCATGATGCAAACTAATTCACTAAAAATCAGAAATATGTCTTGAGTTGCTAAAAGTCATCGTAAATGTATTGCATTTTAGTGAGGAGATTTGAGCAAAGGTCCAAGAAAGATGTTTTAAAAAGCTTCTGAAAATTGGTGAATTAGTCTTTCTAAAGATCTATCAACTAAGCTTTGATAATTAGGTTCTAGGTGTGAAAGTTTAATCCTGTGATAAGAATTTGAGAAATTGTTTTCGAGGCTAAATGGAACACTATTAGTGCATGTTGTTTATATCCAGCGTTGGAGACAGCCAGAGACAGAACCATGAATTTTTTCAGTGGGGACGTACACTAAATTTTTTTTAAGATAAAACAAATTTTAGTGGAAACTATATAATAAATTTTTAATTTAGTGGGTTTATGTGATGATTTTTAATTTTAACGAGGACAAAGTAGTAAAAGTATAAATTTTTTTATCGAAATTAATATTAATGGGGGTTATGTAATAATTTTTTACTTTTAGTAGAGATAAAATAGGGACTATATAAGAATATTTTATTTTCAGTGTAGGCAAATTGTAAAAATTAGAAAAAATTTTGGACAAAATTAGATGAATCAAAAAATTTGAGTCGGGGCTACTCCCCACTCGCACCCCCTCCCTCCCCTTCTGGAGACAGCCTTCCATTTCATAAGCCGATTCATTAAGAAATTATTATTTTATAATATAGTGTAATTAGCCGATTCTTGATATATAGTTTTAGAAAAAAATTTAAAAATCTGTTGTTTCGTGTACTTCACAATTTTTCAGACATAAAATCAACAATCTCCTCTGTGTTTGAGGGAAGCTTTTCGAGGCAATTTTAATAACCTTTTTTTTTTTTTTTTCACTCTGCAAAATGATTATCGCGTTGTGTGGAAGCTACGGTGGCTGTTATCCCACTGCGATTGTCGTTGTCAAAGTGTTACGCCAATAAAATGTTGAAAACTCACGCTCTTTATTATTCACGACCTTTATTATGTAGTTATTTTACATGACTTTTTTGCTAATATTAATGACGAATTTTAGTACAACTAGGATATGTCATTGTATAACATCCATGTGCACATTTTTGCCACCATGTGGTGGGCCACTTCCATAGCGAGGAGTGGACAAGTGACATACGTAATTATACATTGACTACATTTGACGATGATAAATTTGTCTTTATTTGCAACAAGTCATTGTCAAGGTTAGCTACGAAATTTTGTCCAAAGATCTAGAATTAAAATTACATATAATTAGAATTTATAAAGTTTCAAAATAGAATTGTTCGCCAGAGCGTACAACAACTTTGTTTAACGTTTGAAACTACCTTGAAGATTGAATTTGGTAACACAACTTTCATTTTTTTTTTCTTTTGGCTCTGGACAAAATTTTCATTTTGTTTTTATAAATATCTATGGAAACCTCGACAAAAATATGACATTAATTACAAGTTATTTTTTTTTCTCTTTTGGCTCTGGACAAAATTTTCATTTTGTTTTTGTAGATATATGTGGAAATGAAAAAAATAAGAAATTAATTACTAGCCACCTTCTCATAAGATATAGAGTTGCAAAGATTCCATTTTAAACGAGAGAAATGCATCAAAACATAAAAGAGAAGCGTACTAAAAATAAAATACATAAGTCCAAAATGTGAAAGGTTAAATGTCAAATCAGATCTAATGAAGAAAAACCATCAATTTCAAATGACAAATAACATGTTTTTTAGATTGTAAACAACACAAAATTAGATAGTAAGGTACGTCATATCTTATCTTACTATTCTTGATGCACGTTCATTGGACGCGCTTGTAGTGATTTAAGTGTGTTAACTTGTTTTACATTAAATTAAAAAAAAACTTCTTAGTTTAATCTATGTTGTTGATTAATTGAAATCTCTTAATTTAAACATACTTTAATAATGCTTGAAATGCTAATAATTTAACATATTTTTGTACAAAAAGTGAGTTGTGATTATTGAATTTCAATGTGTATAAGAAATTGTCATGTTCAATGCGCAGAGGTTTATTATTATTATTATTATTATTTATGGCAAAACATACAAGTTCAATTCGCAAAGGTTGAAGGAAAAGAGATGTTGCGTTTTGATCAAAATACTTAACAGTATGCAGCATTAAAAAAAAAATAATTCGACATATTGGAGAAAAATTATTTCAGCAGCATAGTTAGTTAAAAAAATGTATTAATTAAGATCAGCAAAAACTATACTAGAGAACTGCATAAAAACATTCAGTAGGTACATAATACTTGAGTGAATAGTAATCGGAAATTGCAGTAGATATCACTTATTACGAAAATAGTTGAAATAAATAGAAATTTTTTAAAATATTTAAAGCAAAAAAAATTATTTTAGAAAATAAATTATTTAATAGTAAATTTACTATCTAATGCTATATTTTTGCTGAAATTATTATTTATAATTTAATTATCCCTTAATTTATTTCTTAGATAAATAATTTATTTAATCCTTAAATATCCATTTATTTATTGTAACAATTTCATAAATATTCTATTAACACTTTTATTATTATTTATTATTAACATACTCTAGCTTCCATAAATATGTTGTATTTATTATAATTCCGAATTATTCATCGGACTGAGGCTCGAGGCGGCTGCAATCGTGGGTTGGGCTAGTAGTTTTCTGGATATCCAATGGGCTACACAAATTTGCAGGCCCAAATAAGAATCCACCCAAGATACCCTGGCAGTCCCCTAGCATGTTTACTTATGTGATTAGAGTAGGCATAACCATAATGGACATGAATGAAATAGATAAAGATTCGGAGTTGATATGATTTGAAGTGATAACATGTTGTTTATTTGGGTTTTAGAAATTGGAATTAGAAATCACTATAAATCTTATTCGTGTGTTTACTTAGACTAAAAATCAGAATCAATTGTTGTAAATTTATTTACGTACCTTTTGAGTTACTTTTATGTTTTCAATTTAAACAAGTAAATTATAATATTAGGATTAGTTTGAAATAAAAAAAATTAAAAAATTGAGATAAATTATTTTGTTCTAGTAAATATTGAACATTATTCTTGAAATATAAATTTTCTTTTAAAAAACATAACGTTGAGATAAGTAAATTATAGACTAATAGTTATTGTTTTATTAAGATTATTTGTAAATAAAGAAAAGTCAAAGTTGAGATAAATGTTTTGTTCTAGTGAATATTGAACTCTTGATATATAAGTTTTCTTTTCAAAAAAATGTTGAAATAAATTGTTAAAATTAAAACAAATCGGCACTTTTGAAAAGTGAAGAATACAGTAGAGGAAAACATTAGAAAAAAAGTTGAATCTTTTATTTTTCCTTTCCATTCCTTAGATAAGATAAGAAAGTAAAATTGAAAACAAAGTAATAATTTAACTCTGTTACTATAAGTGTGACTGTTTGGGATTGTCAATGCGTTATTTAATATTAAATTAATGTGGAGCCCACACGATTCTACTATCATTTTAGGATAAAAATAGATAAATAAATATAAGATTAATTCTCATACCTCACTCCGATTTCTTATATCTAATAAGTAAACATGTCATCGGGATAAAATCAAAGGTGAACATGGATGCTATTGTTCACACTTCACAAGTCCCTAGATGGGAGAATGCTTGTCTGTTCTTGGTTAATTTCACTTTTAGCACTTGTGGAATAAATAACATTAAAAACAGTACATTTTTTTTTCCCTTCATTATTAGCACTTAAAGTGGGACCCAATAGCATTTAATGTATATCAAATTACGGGTTTACCCTCATCTCCTACAAGCTCAAATATCCCTCTCCTTCGCATGGCCCAAAAATTTTCTTTCAAACCAACATCTACAGTGTTTTAGAGAGAAAAAACTGAAATATAGAGAGAGAAAAAGTTACCACCCACCGGAATCTTATTTTTTATTTCACTTTTCCGCCTAGCTCCCCATCCATTTTGAAACCCAAATCTTCATATAATAAAGAGAAATTTCTATCTAAAGAGAGAAACTTCCATTTAGAGATAGAAACTTCCATTTAGAGAGAAAGTTCCATTTAGAGAAGAAACTTCCATCGAAAGTTTTTTTTTTTTTTAAAATCTAACATTTTTGGTATTTTTTGAGTAAAGGTCATAACCATTATGACTACCCGATCATAACCGTTATGACCATATTTTTTTTTTAAATCCATCGAAAGTTTTTTTTTTTAAAGCTTACATTTTTAGTCATTTTTAAGTAAATGTCATAACCATTATGACCACCCAGTCATAACCGTTATGACCAGTTTTTTTATTTTTTTAAATTACTTTTTGACCATTTTTTAGCAAATGTCATAACCATTATGACCACTCGGTCATAATCGTTATGACCAGTTTTTTTTTTATTTTTTTTAATTAATTTTTGATCAATTTTTAGTAAAGGTCATAACCATTATGACCACCCGGTCATAATCGTTATGACCAGTTTTTTTTTTAAATTAATTTTTGTCCATTTTTTAGTAAAGGTCATAACCATTATGACCACCCGGTCATAACCGTTATTACCAGTTTTTTTTTAATTTTTTAAATTAATTTTTGATCATTTTTTAGTAAATATCATAACCATTATGATCACTCGGTCATAACCATTATGACGAGTTTTTTTTTATTTTTTAAATCTAATTTTTGAACATTTTTTAGTAATAGTCATAACCATTATGACCACTCGGTCATAACTGTTATGATTAGTTTTTTATTTTTTTAAATTAATTTTTGACCATTTTTTAGTAAAAAAAATATTAAATTTAAAAAATAAAAAAAACTGGTCATAATGGTTATGACCGGGTGGTCATAATGGTTATGACCTTTACTAAAAAATAGTCAAAAATTAATTTAAAAAAATAAAAAAATTGGTCATAACGGTTATGACCGAGTGGTCATAACGGTTATGACCGAGTGGTCATAACGGTTATGACCTTTACTAAAAAATGATCAAAAATTAATTTAAGAAAATAAAAAAAAAACTGGTCATAACGGTTATGACCGGGTGGTCATAATGGTTATGACCTTTACTAAAAAATGATCAAAAATTAATTTAAAAAAATAAAAAAAACTGGTCATAACGGTATGACCGAGTGGTCATAATGGTTATGACCTTTACTAAAAAATGGTCAAAAATTAATTTAAGAAAATAAAAAAAACTGGTCATAACGGTTATGACTCAGTGGTCATAATGGTTATGACCTTTACTAAAAAATGGTCAAAAATTAATTTAAAAAATTTAAAAAAATTGGTCATAACGGTTATGACCGGGTGGTTATAACCGTTATGACCTTTACTAAAAAATGATCAAAAATTAATTTAAACAAATAAAAAAAATTGGTCATGACGGTTATGACCGAGTGGTCATAACCGTTATGACCTTTACTAAAAAATAGTCAAAAATTAATTTAAAAAAATAAAAAAAAATGGTCATAATGGTTATAACCGAGTGGTCATAATGGTTATGACCTTTACTAAAAAATGATCAAAAATTAATTTAAAAAAATAAAAAAAACTGGTCATAACGGTATGACCGAGTGGTCATAATGGTTATGACCTTTACTAAAAAATGGTCAAAAATTAATTTAAGAAAATAAAAAAAATTGGTCATAACGGTTATGACTCAGTGGTCATAATGGTTATGACCTTTACTAAAAAATGGTCAAAAATTAATTTAAAAAATTTAAAAAAATTGGTCATAACGGTTATGACCGGGTGGTTATAACCGTTATGACCTTTACTAAAAAATGATCAAAAATTAATTTAAACAAATAAAAAAAATTGGTCATGACGGTTATGACCGAGTGGTCATAACCGTTATGACCTTTACTAAAAAATAGTCAAAAATTAATTTAAAAAAATAAAAAAAAATGGTCATAATGGTTATAACCGAGTGGTCATAATTGTTATGACCTTTACTAAAAAATGATCAAAAATTAATTTAAAAACATAAAAAAAAAAACTGGTCATAACGGTTATGACTGGGTGGTCATAATGGTTATGACTGGGTGGTCATAATGGTTATGACCTTTACTTAAAAATGACAAAAAATATAAGCTTTAGAAAAAAAAAAAAAAAAACTTTCGATGGATTTAAAAAAAAATGGTCATAACGGTTATGATCGGGTAGTCATAATGGTTATGACCTTTACTCAAAAAATGACCAAAAATGTTAGATTTTAAAAAACAAAAAAACTTTCGATGGAAGTTTCTCTCTCTAAATGGAAGTTTCTCTCTTTAGATAGAAATTTGTCTCTATTATATGAAGATTTGGGTTTCAAAATGGGTGGGGAGCTAGGCGGAAAAGTGAAATAAAAAATAAGATTCCGGTGGATGATAACTTTTTCTCTCTCTAGATTTTAGTTTTCTCTCTCTAAAACACTGTAGATGTTGGTTTGAAAGAAAATTTTTGGGCCATGCGAGGGAGAGGGATATTTGAGCTTGTAGGAGATGAGGGTAAACCCGTAATTTGATATACATTAAATGCTACTGGTCCCACTTTAAGTGCTAATAATGAAGGGAAAAAAATGGTGCTGTTTTTAATATTATTTATTCCATAAGTGCTAAAAGTGAAATTAACCCTTGTTTGTTTTTGTGGTTTTGATAATTGAATAATAAATTTGGATTTTTTTTCTAAGAATAAATAAAATAAGATGTTATTAATGTGGTTGGCGATTTTTATGATCTTGTGGGATTATTAGGAGGGAAAAAACATTTCTAAAGCTAGTAATGACAATATTAGTAGCATTTTCCATTATGAGAATGATGTGACAGTGGCTCACTCCGAAAAGATTATGCTATTTCTAGTTTTATTGACTTCTTTTGGATTGATTTTGTGATAAAAATGCTTGGCTTGTTTGTAAAAGTTGACCTTGCAAGTCTTGAAGATAAATAAAGTTCAGCCCCAATTGAAAAAATATGTATATAAAAAATCGGTAGTTTAACATTATATATATATATATATATATGCATACCACATATATATATCCGTGATGACACATATTAAACGAAATGTCGTTTTGTGTTTAATAATACGACATGTAGTTTCGTATGCAAGCGACAACAAATTAATCAACTAATAAAGAAAATGGTCTCAATACATAAGTCTACAAGATAAACGAATACGTATGTGTGTGTGTACGAGAAAAGTATAAATTAGTGCCCAATAAAAAATTAGTGTGTAAATTTAAACATAAAATCATGTTTCTTTTTTAGTTTTATTTACAGGTTTTCACTCAATATCAACGAGAATTGAATCGGAATCGACAATATTATTGATGTAATCTTATATCAATTATAAAAAATGATCAGTTTTACAAGTAGGAGGGAAAACTTCATTTCTTGAACTAGTTTTTGAAGATTTTGAGAATACCTTAAAAAAGTATATCCCTAGAATATTATCCAATAATTCGGATTTCTTTACCTCTAACATTATCAAAGAAAAAGTGGTTTCAGAATAAATATCCGAATCCTGGAACAAAAATCTTAA
The DNA here is from genome assembly GCA_025413025.1 of Ficus hispida. Classification (NCBI taxonomy): domain Eukaryota; kingdom Viridiplantae; phylum Streptophyta; class Magnoliopsida; order Rosales; family Moraceae; genus Ficus; species Ficus hispida. The sequence goes on from CM046365.1 coordinate 22,438,915, forward strand.
ACATGTACACTAAATTAGCTATTTTCATAATTTGCTCTACTTTTTTTTTTTTAAGGCTCAATACATCCAACAATCTTTTCAAAGACACGTTAGTTAACGATTTTCAATCCAATCCGGGAGAAAGGGCCGACAATTATCCGACTCAGGGCTTGATCCGAGATACGAGAAAATTTTGAAGTAATACCACATTGATTGTGGAAGGTACGTGACAAATTCCATTAAGAATCTGATAAGCGTTTTTTTATTTTATTTTTATTTTTTTTAGATCTAACAAGTGTTTCTAATTGGACTAACATTGCACACAAATCGATATTTCAAGGTGTTGATTATCCAAATTAAAAATTTGAACATCAAAGTTTTAGTTATTAAACAATTCAAGGATCAATTGTATTTAGGACAAATAAGATGGTGATATTTTTTGACCTCTCTTTTAAATAAATAATCGAACTTTTGTTTTTTCAGATAAATGATTGCTTTCAATTTTTATTGAATTTTACGATAACACATCAATCACTGATAAATTATTAATATAATATTAATAGACTGGTGTATTATTATTTTATGTTGATTAATTTCTTATTGATCATTTAAAACTATCAATAACAAACCATAGCTTACTTAGGTTTTATTTGACATTTAAGTTTAATTTCAGCTAAACTGTATTTTTTCATCTTAGTTTTTGTCTTTCTCTAAAAAATCAAAAAATATATAACTAGTTTTTAAAAATTTAACTAATTCAAACTTAAAAAGACAACTTTAAAGTAGTTACAGGTATAACTTAACCATAATTTCATGTATGACTCCACTACAAATGTAAAGTTTAAATCCCTTCATCTCCAAACCAAAAAAATAAATAAAAATAAAGGGAGAGGCTGTGGTAGAGCCTCCCAAAGACCCTATCGGTAGAGCTCTTTTCTTAACCGTTAGATTTAATCGAACAGTTGATATATTATAGGTATACCATTGTTATCATAGACCTTACCTTATGTAAACTTTTCCACCCCAAGTCTTTTTCGTCCCTGGCGATCTTTCCGCCATCGGTGATCGACGCCGGTGACACACCCCGATGCCGAGGACTCACCACAACGCCGGCGACCCACCTCCGGCACTTATTCCGGCCGCCGGCGACCCAATTTCTCTCTCTTCCCTTTCTCTCTCTTATCTTCTCTCTCTTCCCCTCTCTCTCTTCCCACCTCAGCCCCCAGCCCCGACGGCCCGACCACCCAGCCCCGGCGGCCCACCTCCGGCCCAATTCCGGCCGCCGGCGACACCCCTTTCTTTCTCTCTTCCCCTTCTCTCTCTTCTCTTCTCTCTCTTCCCCACCCCGGACCCCCAGTCCCGGCTGCCCCCAGTCCCCCCTCCCCGTCGGCCCCCAGCCAGCCCGGCGTGCCCATCGACGAACCCTCCCACCCCCTCTCTCTCTTCCCTTCTTTCTCTTCTCCTCTCTCTCTCTCTTCCCTTCTCTCCCACCCCCGGCGGCCCCCATCCCCCCTCACAACACCGGCGCCCCCATCCCCCTCTGCCTCTCTCTTCTCTCGTCGGGGTTGTGAGGGGAGGGCCGCGGGCCGCCGGGGGTGGGAGAGAGGAGAAGAGAGAGAATGGAAGAGAGAGGGGGTAGGAGGGTCCGTCGGCGGACGCGTCGGTGGCCACCAAGCTGGTTGGGGGCCGGGGGCCGACGGGGAGGGGGGACTAGGGGCAGCTGGGACTGGGGGGTCGGGGTGGGGAAGAGAGAGAGAGGGGAAGAGAGAGAAAGGGGTGTCGCCGGCTGTCGGAGTTAGGGCCGGGGGGGTTCCAATATGTCGAAGGGCAAAATGGTAAATTAACATATTAAAAAACCCTGCGTTGTTCCTTTACATAAAGCCCAACGAAATCAACACAGAAAAAAAGCTCGGAGTCTCCATATCTCCCTCGCCGCCCAGAAACCCTAACCCTAACCCTAACCACCTTCCCCCTCCGAGTAAATGGGTCGTGTCATCCGCGCCCAGCGTAAGGGTGCGGGGTCGGTGTTCAAGTCCCACACCCACCACCGCAAGGGTCCGGCGAGGTTCCGCTCCCTCGACTTCGGCGAGCGCAACGGCTACATCAAGGGCGTCGTCACCGACGTCCTCCACGACCCCGGCCGCGGCGCTCCGCTCGCCAAGGTCACCTTCCGCCACCCGTTCCGCTACAAGCTTCAGAAGGAGCTCTTCATCGCCGCTGAGGGTATGTACACCGGCCAGTTCGTCTATTGTGGCAAGAAGGCCAATCTCGTCGTCGGCAACGTCCTCCCCCTCGGCTCCATCCCCGAGGGTGCCGTTGTCTGCAACGTTGAGCACCACGTCGGTGACCGTGGTGTCCTCGCCCGGGCCTCCGGTGACTACGCTGTTGTTATCAGCCATAACCCCGACAATGGCACTTCCAGGTGTGTGTATATATATATACACACAAAATGTGGATCTTATTTCTGCGTTTTCCTGTTTGTTTTGGATTTGAATTGTTTGATTTGAAAATTTTTGGTGATTCGAAGAGATCTATGTATAATGGATTAAAAAAGAAAACTTGTTCTTGGATATTCTTGCTTTGGTAAAATTTTCAACAATGTGAGCATGTTTTTGAGCTGAAATTGTTTGGGAAACTTGTGATTTGAATTTTTTGAACTTTGCAATATGCTTAATAAGTTAATTTCTTAGAAGTTGTCAAGTGATGCATAAAAAAAATAATAATAATAACTCATCCAGTTTATTTGGTAAAGGATTCGACTTTACGAAGTTCGAACATGCTTTAACATTTCTTTGCTTATAATTCAACTGCATTGTCTTGATTTGTTGATGCCCACATAAGGCAATATCGATATCGTAGTTCACCTTAAAAATTTGGAGCACGCGATGGAATTACACTAAAACTGGTTTTTGTTCTTGAGCTTAGGGAAACGAGGTAGGACAGGGGATGTAAAAGTTGTAAAAATTTTGGTGAATAAATATAGAATTTTGTTATCTACCATTGCTGTTCCACTTTCATTTATCATATGTATTAGTTCATTTTCATTTCGAATGTGCCTCAGTTGTTTCTTATGTTATTTGCTTCCATTTTGATGCTAGTTTTGCTATTTTCTCCGATGCCTGAAGTCCATGGATTTGACCCTCATCTAAACCCGGATGTGTTTCTAGCTGCTGCTGTGCATATGATTGTTGTTGGTTTCTGGTTTTTATTTTATTCTTAAGTAAATTTTCTTCGTATTTTTCTAGAATCAAGCTTCCATCTGGGGCCAAGAAGATTGTACCAAGTGGTTGCCGAGCTATGGTTGGTCAGGTTGCAGGCGGAGGCAGGACAGAGAAACCGCTCTTGAAGGCTGGAAATGCATACCACAAATTCAGAGTAAAGAGGAACTGCTGGCCTAAGGTCCGTGGTGTTGCTATGAATCCAGTTGAGCATCCCCATGGTGGTGGTAACCATCAGCACATTGGTCACGCCAGTACTGTTCGCAGAGATGCTCCCCCAGGGCAAAAGGTCGGTCTCATTGCAGCCAGGAGAACTGGTCGTCTCCGAGGGCAAGCTGCTGCCACAGCTGCAAAAGCCGACAAGGGTGCTTAGAAATTATCACTATTTCGACCATTTAATTCAGTTTTCATGTGCTTTTGGACACCCTTTTACTTGGTTTGCTCATTTTACTCGTCAATAGAACAGCATTATTATGGTGAAACCAAATTTTTAGTCGTCTCAGGAGGAATTTTTGTCTATTTCGGGATTAGGGGTGCTGGATTTTGTTTATTGAAAAGTGTCTTTCTTCTTGCTTTCGTTGAAAAATTTTGCTAGAGTTGAAATTGTGATTTCGTTTTTCTTTATATGTTCTTGTTCATTCATACCATGGTCCGGTGAGCATGATGCATAATATCTTCACTTTAAAAGATATATTGGGTTCTGCATAATTTGATTTCTGATGCCGTACTCGTTAACAGTTTAACAGAAGGGAACTTCTACCGGTAGAAATGCGTAGTCTATGTATGGTTGTCGGGAAAGATAACAGGAAGCAAAGAAATGTATCTACCAAAAGTGAGGAAAATGAAGAGGAAGGAGAAGATCTTTTTTTGTTGTGTTAATATTTTTTCTCTTCTCTAATTCCTTCATATTTAGAGATTGAAAATTGAGGTTGTTCTTAGGGTTGTACGGGAAAATCGGAAAACTATCAACAATCGAAGTTGATACCACATCATAATCGATGCCCGTTGATCAGTGAGTCAGACTGCCTAAGCAATTGGCGGCTTGGTGTTCAATAAGGAGAATGGGATTCGGCTCAAAACTGAAACCGATCGAGTCCCTCTCCTTCATCAGTTCAGGTTCATCTTCATTTCTTTTTTTTGGGACATTAAACGCTAAAGGATATTAGTCCAAATCCTTCCAAGCATAAAGCCGAAACTAACCTGTCATATGAGGCCACAACTCATGACTCAAAGCCGCGCATGCCCATAACTCACTTTAAGCCCATATTATTATCTCCACGCCACAAAAACGACCACCACACCAACCCAAGGCCCGTTTGGTATTATTTTGGAAACCTTTTGGAAAAGAGTATCACAGTTTTCAATAACTGTAATTTGAAAATAGAAAAGCACATTAATGAAATAAATTTAAATATTATTCTATTAAAATGACACAAAAAATTAATATTATATTAATATGACATAAAATTAAACTAAAATTAATTAAAATTTGTGTCATGTTGATTAACAATGAGGAATTTGTGTCATTATACAAAAGGAAAATGGTTCCGAAATAGTACTCTTTTTTTTTTTTAACTTGAGAGTGGATGGATTCGAACTCTACATTTTGAGGCGGAGTCAAGTGTGAAATTATCACTAGATTATGCCTGCAACCACAACTTGTTTTGCACAAAATCAAAAAACATAAATGAAAATAAAAATTGTTTTCATTTTTTTTGTTAAGAAATGAGAAAATGAAATAAAGTTATTTTCCAATTTCTGTTTTCATTTTCTAAGGCTTACACACCCCAGAAAATATTTTCAAAGTATGAAAATTTTAAATTGTGAAAACATCTCAAAATTATTTCCAAAACACTCATTTTTATTTCATATTCAGAACAAAACTATTCTCGAAATGTTCCCAAATTAGCCCTAACTACCTGCAATTTCCATTTGTCGATCAGTGCACCAACCATTTCTCCCTACCAGATAACCGACAAGGTTTGGTCGGTGATCGAACCAGCGGAAACTGCTAATTTTTAATCGATGAACACCCTTGGTTGTTCGAAAGATTTGAAACCTTTCATCCAAACTATTTACTCATCTTTTCTCTCGTATCAAACAAGTATAGATCTCAAAATCTTATCTATAATCTCATCACACTCTCTCTCCTTCCAATCTTCCCTCCTACCAAAACAACCTCTCGGACTTTGAGTTTAGCCTACCCATTAAAGCGATAAGGTCAAGATAAGTTATTCGTAATAATTCTTTATCCAAAAAGAAAGGTGAGCTGCATATCAAATTATACCCATACCAACTGGTTATTGATGCTACTTCTTTTTAATAAATCGAGCCGCCTCTACATGAACCTAGTTGCATTTTTGACATCTCTAGATTCAAGTTCTCGTCTGTGTAGCATGTCTAGCGGTCAAGACGATAACGGGCGATTTAAGCCGTTGTCCTTTTCCACAACTGGCTCAATTGTGTTTCGTATCTCAATTGCCTAATCTTGTCAAAGACCTCTTGTATGGACTGAAAGACTTTTTTTTTTTTTTTTCCATAAATGCCAGCCGACTTCTCTCTCTTCGTTCAAAAAAATTTTTTTTTTAAAGAATGGAAAAAGACTGAATATTTAAGTCTATTTATATCATTGGTTCAAGCTCGTAATTCTAACCGTAAGTTTAAATTTTTATAAGAAAAAATAAACTGTTACAAAAATGTTTGAAAAATGAATTTGGAATAAGAACTTTATACCAGACGTTTCCTTCTATAACTTTTATCAAACCGTGATGATCCCAATTTCAGGTTATTCATCCCATATGAGAACTGACCATGCAAAACATGTTTTACGGAATGCAGCCAGATAAATAAAAAAAAAAAAGTATTTCTGATTGACAAGCAACAAGCAACAACAATAATAATGCTTTAATTTTCCTAACTTAGTAATTTTTTTTTCCGCCCTCTTATTCATTTGGTTTTAATTTTTTTAAATATATAAAGACAAAGCAGTAGGATTTGACATTATTAAAGAAAGGGTTATTTATGTCCTTATACACCATGTTTTTCTTTCATTAAAAAATATTCCCTACATTTCGAAATTTTGTATTTTATACCCTCAGATTATATTTTATATATAAACCTGCACATTTTCTTGGTCAATACATAATTTAGACCTAAAAACCTATACATTTTCTTGGTGAACACATAATTTAGATCTAAAAATACCTAAACTGAAATACCTTTAAGAAAAAAAAACTAAAATTTGGATTATTAATCTTTGACCTTTGTATACCGTATATTTTGTTTTTATTCAGAAAATATAGCCTGCATTCAAAGTCATGCACTTTATATCATTATAATATATGTAATAAATAAATCAATACTTTTTCTTGATCAACACTTTATTTTAACCTAAAAATACTCAAAATACCTTTAAAAGAAAAATTAGAAAGTGGAAAAAATTTTAATTTTCTCTACAAAAAATTCAAATTTCTCAACCTCACCATCATAACCACCCAACCTTTCCCACTCTGCACCATGCACCCCTTCTGACCCCGCCTGAACCCCTTCATTTAACTTTTAGTTTAAATTAGAATTTCTTCGATTATTTCATTTATTAATTTCAAGGGTATTTTGGGTATTCTAAATGTTAAAATTAAGCATTGATAGCGAGAATGAATAGATTTATGCACTAAATATTAAATAATAATTTTAAAGTGTAGAATTTTAAAATATATCATATATTTTTTGAATAAAAATAAAATACAGTGTATACAAATATAAATAGTACTTAATTGTAATATTGTTTTTTAAGGGTAATTTGGACATGTTTAAGGTTAAAATTAAGTGTTAATCAAAAATTGATATGAATTCTGATATCAAATGTAATTTAATAATATTGAAATGTAAAGTTTAAATAGCGTGATATATTTTCTAAATAAAAATAAAATACAAGTTACAAAAATGTAAATAATCCTAAAAGAAGCCCACCATGTTCTTTGGGGAACTGGTGACGAGGTGGGCTGCTGGGCAGAGTAAGAATTGACATCATAACGACGGCGTTCGATATGCCCGCCTTAATGATATGACTTGCATTTGTTGTTGGACATGTGGCGCTATTATGTACCCTCAAGTTGTTTTATTTTTTTATTTTTCTGTAGATCCTTCCAGTTGTAAGTTGGTGCGTTGGTTGACTTTCCTCATTGGTGGTTTCTCAATTGACTAGCAAGCCAAAATGGAATGTTATAAAAGCTATTGACCAAATGAATAAAATGTCTGCACTCTGCACCAATTTGAACAAAGGAACTTTAATTGAATTGTGAGCAGACTTGAAGCGCCTAACAAAAATAAAAAATGTTTGGGGACACCCTCGGCGCTAAATATATTATTACAATTAATAAAATGTATTGTTTTATTTATGAGTTTTATGTTATAAAATCCATATTTTATTATAGATGATACTTAATACCATTATTGATAGTGTAATTTATCCGACGACGAAATCTCATTTTTTATGGTTATCGAGCTGTGCGAGAACACGAGAACTGTTCCCAAGTAGTAAAAATGTACCTATGATCCGACTAGAGCTTGACCGACCAGGCTTATACGATTCCCTGGGAACGGTATTGAACTACCACCGTCTCCGCTGCCTACCCTGGACGGAGCAAGGTCAGGGTCCATGTTATTGGCATGAACAGCATTTCCCCGACAACTGCTGAGCACCTCCTGCTCTGTGGGTCCCTTATTACCCGCATCATGTCACCCCGTACAGACTGACAATAGTACCCCGAGACGACACTCCGCATCGGCCGCCTGACACCTAACACCACTTGCTACTGCACCTGTCCTGTCGTCAGCTCCTACCACCTGACCAGACTGATACAGTACTTATCACCTCTACCAACACTAGCATGCCTTTGTGTCCCCTGTCACCATACCATAGGGACACATGGCGCCAGTGTATTGGACGTACGGTGTCTGCGCACCTTGAGCATGTTTACTTGTCTGGAGCACTCAGAGTTCAACCCAACCGGGTCACCCGAACACCCGAGTCCATGAGGAACGCCTATAAATAGAAGGTCAACCCATCTATTCAGGTATGAATAATTTTTCTTTGTCAAAGCTCTGCCTCTCTACTTACTCACCAGTACCACTACTGACTTAAACATCGGAGTTCCATTAACAGACACCCTACTGGTGTCCAAGTCACCTCCAAGGTGCTTTCTTTTCGTAGGTGACCAGGTGTTGAGCGACCGTGCAAGGCTGACCACGTCGGACAATCACATCAAGTGTTGTGTTGAAGATTTTCAACATCAACAACCACTGATATTTGTCAGTATTGGCCTGTCAAAAATTTAAAGTCAAGAGAACATCATCCAGAGACAAAGCTATATAATTGCTGTTGCCATTTTCAACAAAATCCTATAGAGCATCCCTGCCCCACCTCTCGCCCGAAGGTTCGGTTTCATTCGCGTAGTCTTTCGTTTAACTTAATTAGTCTTTTAAAAAGTTTAGGTTGCATTTTGTTCCTTTCTAATTAACATGACATAAGGAGGCTGTCAAGACGATGAATCCTGTTTGGTTATTAAAATATTGAAATATACGTAACTTACGGACTGCTGCTTTTGTTTATTGCTTAATCCTAGTACGATAATTTTTGTTTTGTTTTGATTTTTTGGGTAAAAATCCTAGTACGGTGTTTTGGTTGACAAATAATATTACTTTGAACAATCAAACTAGCATTTTGGCTTGTTAATTATATTATTATGTACTAAATATTATTTTTTGTCTAGGAATATTTTTCGTCCTAAGTAATAAAGCAGCTTCTCCCGCAGGCTGCTACTTTTGAATTTCGGATGCTTATAGTACTCAGCTTTAGTTCTAAATCCTTGACAACCATAAAACTACCATAAATATTTCACCAAATTAAGTCTCTTATCACAATCAATTTAATTAAAATAAATATAATATTTCATATCTTTTTTTTTTTTTTTTTTGCTGAAGATCATCTTTCATATCACTTGATATATTTAGTTAATTTCTGCATTTAGGGAAAAAAAAAAAATTTAGTCACTTTATACATTTAATTAATTTTTACTTTCAGAAAATAAAAAAGTACCACAACTGTAACGTTGTCCCAAAATCAACGAAAATGAAACAGTGGCTTTGAGGGTTGTTTCTTTATTTTACTGTTATGTGTCGTTTTCTTTTAATAAAAGTACTGCCATGCATTTGATACTTTGGTGGTTGCGCCCACTTTGTTTTGCTATTATTGTTTTAATGCAATAAACTCTTGTAACCCTGCGCTTTGACTTATTTATAAGAGCTGGAATGGTGATATGATTCCTTTATTTCTTCAATTTCTTTTTTAAAAGAAAAAATTAATTAACTATATTAAGTGATATCAAAAAATAAAATATTATTTCTAAAAAAAAGAGATGATATTTTAGATAAATTGAATTGATTATGATAAAAATTTATGTGAGATATTTATGATAATTTTGATTTGACAACTAATATATTACATATTATGAAAGAGAAAAATAAATCAATCAGATGACATTAAAAACACACAAATATCAAAATTTTTTTAGATGGGTGTACCACATTAGTACAATGACGTAATATATTCGGTCCACCGAATAATTTCTTGTCCTTTTGTATACTACTACCAGTGATAAAATTATTTTTTTCCCCCTTTTCTTTAAGTAATTTATGGTCCCTCCTAGCGAAGAAATGGATAAAATCTACAATAATTTCGACATGTGCTACGTTCAACTTTAAGTCGCCAAGTAGGGTGGGATCTCAAAAAAAAAAAAAATATAATAATAATAAATAATTTTAAGTAAAAAAGGAAACTTAGCAAATGTTGGATTAATGCAATAGCTCTGACCAAAAGTATTGCAGCAAGTTGAACAAAAGTTCATGCTCGCAATTTGATTCAGTGGGGAGGTCAGCAATCTCGGCTACTTTTATGTATATATATAACACACACGCACATAAAAGGAGTGGGAAACACAATTGAAAAATACGGCATTCAACAGAAGCAGAATCAGGTACGCACTACGCGGGAGATCAAAAAGATTTAGAATGCAAATGAAGGGAGTGCAGTGCACAAGGCACACTAATTCCCTAGTGTCGCCGGGCTTGATAAAACAGCCAATTGTAGTGCCAATTGTGAAAGCTTTTTCACCGAAGAAGAAGTTTGTCGCACGTACTAGTGGCCGTTGTCTTGCAAATGCCAACTATCACCATTGCCAACAACACAACCATCAAACCTAGAGATCTCTCACCATGATGCTCTATTAAAATCTCTGGTCCTCCTCAAGGGGTAAGCCATTAGGATACTATATATATTTTCTCTAATATATATTACTTTTCTCTATCTCATTCTTGGTTCTTATACGGCAAAAGAATGGATTTTGTTGTTGTTAGATGGTGTCTCATCTGGCATATAATGACAAACTTGATCTGAGCACTATGAAGTGTACCACCGAGGAACTGGTCGTTAAGATTAAGAAGGCGTTGCGAAAACCTTCTAGTCAGAGTACCAAAATGAAACTGGTCGATGAGATTCAACGGTTGGGAGTCGATCACCATTTTGAAGAGGAAATTGGAATTTTACTTGACGAGTTCTCGGATTGCAATTCCAATGAAGACCTCTTTAACACGCACTTCGTTTCCGCCTGCTGAGGCAAAATGGCTTGCCAACTAGCTCAGGTCTGTAGCGAAAGTCTCCCAGTTAATTAGTGTCTAAATGTTTTCTTTGTCGTCACAACGATTTGAATTCCTTTTCGGCAAATAAACTTATGAACGTTGAATATCCATTTTGGTCTACCAGATGTTTTCGACAAATTTATGGACAAGAAGGGGAAATTCAAGGAATCACTGAAAGAAGACGTACAGGGTATGCTGAGCTTGTACGAGGCATCCTACCTCAGTGCAGAAGGGGATGATAAACTACTCAAAGCCATGGAATTCACAAGATCCCACCTGAAACAGGCGACGCCATCTTTATCACCTCAGTTACAAACTCAAGTTGCCAAATCCTTGGAGCTCCCAAGGCACCTGAGGATGCCAACATTAGAAGTTAGAAGCTATATCGACGATTATAGCCGAGAAAGCAACCACAATCCTGCCCTCTTGGAAGTAGCTAAATCAGATTTCAGCGAGCTTCAGTCACTCCACAAGAAGGAGGTGGCTGAGATCATAAGGCATGCTATGCAAGCCATTTATTCTTGTCAGTAAATGTCTTGAATCTATATGTTGTCATAGGAGGAAAATGTTGATCTTAATTTTTCTTTTGTTTTGTTTAGGTGGTGGAAGCAATTGGGGCTTGTTGAGAAACTTGGTTTTGCTAGAGATCGACCGTTTGAGTGCTTCCTATGGACCGTGGGGATATTTCCCGAGGCAGGCTATTCGAACATTCGGATTGAGCTTACCAAAACTGTTTGCGTTTTACTAGTCCTGGACGATATCTACGACACCTATGGCTCATTGGATGAACTTATCTTGTTCAACGATGCAATTAAGAGGTTAACATTTTACACACTGGATGCAACAGTTAAAGCCATAATAAATCAAACTTGGTAACTTGACAATTTTATTTTTTTTTCAGGTGGGATCTGAGAGCAATGGAACAGCTTCCTGATTACATGAAAATATGTTACATGGCAGTGTACAATACCACCAATGAAATTGCCTATAGAGTTCTTAAAGAACATGGATGGTGCATCGCCGATCACTTAAAGAGAACGGTATTCATCTGTCTATTTGACCATGTAATGAGGATCGTATCTGTTTCATTTTCAGGAAAATGAGCAATATTCTGTCATTGTTGCAGTGGATAGACATATTCGACGCTTTTCTCACTGAAGCGAAATGGTTCAACACCGGATACACGCCGACTCTAGATCAATATTTGGCAAATGGTGTGACCAGTGGAGGGTCATATATGGCCTTGGTGCACGCATTCTTCCTCATAGGCCATGGCGTCACAGATGCAACCGTGTCGATGATGCAGCCATATCCAGAGATCTTCTCTTGCTCGGGGAAAATTCTTCGGCTTTGGGACGATTTGGAACTGCAACGGTATACATAATTAAAATATCAATACCATGATCAATAACTCAATAATTTTCCGTTCTAAAATTTTTTGTTGACACTGCATTTAATTAATTGATTATTATTATTATTTTCTTAGGAGGAGAAAGAGAGAGGAGATGTGGCATCTAGCATAGAGTGTTACATGAGAGAAAACAATGTGGGAATGGAAGATGAAGCGAGAAAGCACATAAGACAGATGATTAGGAGCTTATGGATGGAGCTAAACGGACATTTAACCGCTCCAACTGCGCTGCCAAGGTCGATGACGAAAACCTGCTTTAACCTTGCAAGAACTGCACAAATTATCTATCAACATGGGGATGACAACAGATTTTTCAGCGTAGAAGATCACGTTCAATCGTTGTTCTTTAAACCATGTGCATAATAATATTTGTTTGTTTTGGTCAAATTCAGATCATGTATAGGGCATTAAAGGATTTAATAATTGATGGAAGATAGAATTGAATATTTCGAAATTTGAAATAAATGAATGTTATATGCATTATTGTCTGTTCTATATTGCTTCTTTTGAATATATAATGTCTATGATACAGTTGAGCGTGGTATTTACGACTTATTTTGTGATGACAGTGCTCGTTGTTGACCAAAGTAGTCATACTGAATGGCAAAGCGAACCTTTTTACTTCAATGAGAGTATACATTAATTATTATTACTATTACTATTATTATTATTATTATTATTATTACTATTAAATAATAATAATTATTATTATTGTTTTGTTGTTGTTGTTGTTGTTGTTGTTTTTGTTGTTGTTATGTAAAAATTAGAAAAAGAAGATAAATATCGATAGGGGTGGATATGTGAAAACTAAATTTTAAATGGGGGGCAAAACATAAAAATCATACATATTTTAAATATTTTTTAGAAAACAAAAAAAAAAAAACAAAATAACATTAATAAAGAGCTGACCATACTCAATTACCATTAATTGTCACAATATGCTGGTCTTAATCTTTTCTATGAATCAAAATTTTATACTACGTATGTAACTTATTATAAAGTTTATGGTTAAAAAACTTATGAATTTGTACAATAACATGGTTGTTTTTTTCGTTATTTAGTTTTTTTTTTTAATTTGAAATATAAGTATGCCAATAAATGTTAAAATTTAGGATATAACTGAAAGTTTACTAAAAATTTTCATGATAAATGTTGTCATTTTAAATAAAAAATTTCATGATAAATGTTGTCATTTTAAAATTTTCAGTGAGGCATAATAAGAAAATAAATACAAAAACGTATGATGTTTTCTTTGGTGTGAGTGTCTAAGTGAGGAGGACTTTGGGTATGGGTCTAAGGTTTCCGCCTCGTGTTTATGTTATTATCAATCAAGAAACCTATCAATCTAATGCTGTGTGTTTGGTACGGCGGAAAAATGAAAGCAAAGAAGTAAGAAGAGTGGGGATTGTTGAATGGAAAATATTGGATTGGCTTGTTTGGTAGTAAGGAAGAGAAAAGAGGAAAGAAAAATGGGTGGAAAAAAAATTACAGTAGGACCCACATATTTAATTTCTTTAAAAGTAGGAGAAAAACTAAAATCCACTCTATATCTACTAAAACTACTTTTTTATCATTGCTTTTAAGATAAAAGAATATATTTATATAAATAAAATAGTAATTATATAATTTTTTTTTCTTTTATCTCATTCTATAATACCAAACAACATAAAAATAAAATAAAATCTTTTACCTCTCTTTTATTTTCTTTCACTTCTATTTTTCTTTTCTTTTTTGTTTTCTTTCCTTCTTACTAAACATTGGCTAAAGGTCGGTATTTCTCTAAAATTTCTAATATTTCTTGGAAATTCTCCTCAAAATCTCTGGATTATTGCGGCATAGACTCACCAAAATTTATTTGGAACGAATTTTTATTGATATTTTTTTAAAAAAAAATTTGCAGCCCAAAGATATTTCAGTAACTTTTCAAAAACCAAAATTTCAAGAATTTTCTAAAATTTTGTCGATTTTTTTTTGGGCCATAATCTGGACTCAGGAGAACAAATGCATATTTTCTAAAATAAAATATGATTGAAAATGAATAGTATAGTTTCTTAATAAACTTAAAATACAAGAGATATTTGTTTCCAAGAGTAAAATACACAGCAGGCCCAAGAGTAAAATACAAGAGATATTTGTTTCCAAGCATGTACTGTATGCATCTGTCTATCACTTATATGAATTTGAATAGCGGATTATAGATATGCTTGTTTTACTCTTGGGCCTGCTCTGTTTGGTTGCTGGATGGAATTTTGATGTGATTTCAACCTTTTTTGTTTAATGTATAAAATATTTTTTTTAAGATAAATTATTTTAATACAAATATCACTAGCAAAGATGAAACAACCTTAGATACAAGAAATATAACCCTAGACTAATATCAATTTCATAATAAAATCTGATGAAGCTCAGTGAGAATGATATAAGCGAGACCCAGTGACAGAAAAATTATTTGAATTCATCGACAATCATATAATCGAGCATGTACAAAACTCTTATTAAAAAAAATAACAATCGATCGAGAGATAGTCATTTATAACATAGAGACAGCAACAAACTCTGCATAGCCCTAATACTAACGGAATCTATAGATATAATCCGCTAAAAAGTAACTCAAGCAGAACCCACACATAAAAACAAACTAGAGGTAGGGAAACTACATATTTATTATAAAATTAAAATTAAAACACAAAAATAAAACATGAAAATAAAATAACATCGTTCGCAAAATTATCGCCTAATGTGGAACAACCACTCCGTCACAATTCACAACTAAAAAGAAATCAATTAGCTCGATTGGAGGTAAGAGATTGTCACACCAACCATTATATCATCAAGGCCTTGTCGGATCATAAATTGTCGGAAGCTCTCTGAGTTAGATCTAGTCAAGAAATTCTCAATTAGGACACTATGACTCTATCCTCGTCGAGATTACCAAATCATCGATCACCTTCATTAACCATAGTAGCAGAAGTCTCACACAAAGAGAACCCTTAATTTAGGAGAAGTGTAAAAGGGAAAAAAGACAGAGAGAAATTATTTTTTTTATTTTTATTTTTTAATGTATAAATTCTGAAGAGAGGTTTCAAGTTATAATTTTGATTATGTGGATAAATACAAATCTAAAATAGAAATAAAGTAAAAATCTTCTAGTTTATCTGACAAATGAGTTTAAACTACAATTTATGTTTTTTTTATAATATATTCTTTCACAAAAATTTAAATTTAGATCAAAAATTCTCTTGGTCATAAGAGCGGAGACACATTTTCCATTAGTACCGTCCCTCTCTGATATCTACACTTGCTGGGCTATATATACAAGCATTTGCAGACAAATTTCTTGGCGCATATATATATATATATATATATATGTGTGTGTGTGTGTATATATACAGCTCAGTGGTTTAAATAGGGTGGCGTGGTATATAATTTTGGAATGTGGTGTGACACTAGTTTGGACATATGCTGGTAAAACTTGTTAATTAACTGGTCCCACCAAAGAAGAAAAATAACAAAAACTAAAGATAGAGCTGAGCAGACTTTCCTACCATTGCCTTGTTCCACAATGGTTTGATGGGGTCTCATTTATTAAGAACGTCTGATAGTTATTGGACTTTTAACAACTTTGAATCATGATCTACATACATACATACATATATATACATACATACATACATATATATATACATAATATATATATATATATATATATTATTACTCTGCCTGCGTGCTGCACCCTACACACCTATCCCGGCAAGAAAAAATTTAGCATGCCCTTTAGTCTCACCCTCTAATCGTGACCTTCCATCGTTATTGATGCCGAAAATCTCCGACATAACATCCGATGTGATTGTTTGGTATGATAAGTCTTGTTAATTCATTCTACGGCGGGTTACCTGTAAAAGAGGAAGTACCTCGAAGTGATGGGACACTAGTGAGGTATCTACCATGAGTACTTCAATACTTAAGTCAGTGAGGTATTAATGAGCAAGTGGAGAGGTAGAAATTTGGCAAGAAAAATTATCCATATCTGAGTTAGTGGGCTGATCCTCTATTTATAGACGTTCCCGGTGGACTTGGGCATTCGGGTGACCCGATCGAGTCATCCCCTAGTGTTCTCGGCGGGTAAACAGGCTTTAGGTGTGTATGCACTATATGTCCAATAAGCTGGCACCACGTGTTCATAGTCTAGTGTCAGGGATGATAGAGTGGGTAATACCGCACCAATGGGCATATTCTAGTCTAAGCAGGCGGGGAAGTCAGTGATGGATAAGCGTAGCAGACGGCTACACGTCAAATGTCAGGTAACGAATTAAGTTTGTGACAGGGCGTCACCGCCAGCACGTGCGGGGTACACGTGCAAGGGGTGGTACCCCCACGTGCATAATTAATTTTTTAAAATTATAATTAATTTTTTAAAAAATCAACTAACTCTAACTTAAAAATTTCATCTCAAACTGATGAATCATGCATAAGTTGAAACTGAATCCATCGTACATAAGAAAATAATATTAAAATGCCACAACTGAGCATGAAAATAATGTTTAGGCAAAAAGTGCCATAAAATTGATGGATTTAAGGTATAAAAATACATTTAAGGTGTTATTTGTCACCCATAACAAAAGTTGCTGCAAAAAATTCAATCATCTCAACATGTTGTGTTAATCACTGTACTTAGTTTCAATTTTCAATGTAAGACTTTTATGTTTTTTATTTTATGCAAACATTTTATACCGTAATATCTTATTCATAGTGTTGAAATTGCTTTTTTTTTTTTTTTTTTAAAATGTGATTAATTTTAAAATGCTGCACTGCTTTAAAAAGCACAAAAAATAAAAAATAAAAAATAATAAGAAGAAGAAGTTTTATACTTTATGCTTAGCTCATGCCCACTTAATTAATTAGCCATCAATTGTCGAAGAAAAACCCAAGTAAACAAACCAAAACGGATCTAATCTCATTCCACAAAATGGCAAAGAACTAGCTCCAAAATCACACTCGATTGCCTTGCTGTGGAAAGCTCGGAAGCAGATTGGAGTTGTTGTGTGTATGTGTGTGTGTATGTATATTTGTGGTTTGTGTGTGTACATGTATATTTGTGATTTGTATGAGTTGTGTTGTTGTCTGCACGTGACCTCGTAGTTCGACAAATTTCTCAGCATCAAATTCCACAAATGCAGATTTATAAGAATCACGTGCGGGTGTGCGTGTGAGGGAGAGCTTTTCCTTTTGGCCTTTTCCCAACTTTAATTTTTCAAAAAAAAAAAAAAAAAAAGATGTCACCTCACCCTCCACGTCCTACCAATACGCACAACTCTCTGTATTCTGTAATTCACAAGCACATTTCACGTGCCCACTGTGAAGCTTCCCCTGTTTACTATGTGATCAAGACCATGGCAAGCATGACAAACTCACCAATGGAAAAGGCACATGTCAGCATGTTGGAGACATCTTCTTACGTGGATGTATGCGGTTGGTGTTTCAGCAGTCAATTGGTGATTTATGGATAAAGAACACACAGGAGATAACTCGGTCTCATAAATATTAAAACGTATTTTAGCACCTTTGGACAGCCCAAAAGCGTCCCAGATTTGAGAGGTGAGAGTATTGATGTCTTCATGATCCATCGGGACATGTTAACGTCAATATGCGTGCACCCTACCACCAATACCAAATGCATCTACAGCTCCTCTCTTGTTTGCTAATCAGTCCCAAATTCTTTATTATTTCTACATGTCAAATCTCGACTATAGCTTTTGTTTGTGCGTCGTCAAATATTAAAAAATATCACGTTTTTCTTGTTGGGTGTTTCGGGTGTGGGTTTCAACTTAAAAAATTTTGCGCATTTGGCGTTGCAGTCAATTTAAGAGGTGTTTGGATCTTCAATCCAGATCCTAATTTTATAATTTAATTTTTGTTTTTTTATTCAGTTTTATTATTTATATAATTATGTAATTTTACATAAATAATTCAATTGAGATAATTTAAAAAAAATTATATAAAATTTTAAAATAAATGAAACAAGTTTTATATTGATTTTTTTCCCAATAAATTTCAAGTTTATATATTTTTTAATTCAAACAATTCAAACACCTCGATAAATAAAAATAAATATAAATTCAAATTTTATAATCCAAATCTTAACACTAATCATGTTTAAACCATCCATGTCATTGGTCTACATTGTTTTAAATCACTTTTACTATTGCATATTCCGTTTCCATGAAAGCATGTTTAATCGATATATATATATACATATATATTTAAGAATAAAATCATATTAAATAAAAAATATGTCATATTAATAGGTAGTTGATGATGAAAATATCTGACATAACACCTGATGTGATTGTCAACTTGGTCGGTCTTATACAATCACTCTGCACTTAGTAACCTGCAAAAAGAAATACCTCGAAGTGATGGGGAACCAGTGGGTGTCTGTTAAGGGCACTCCGATCTTAAGTCAGTAATGGTACTGGTGATAAGCGGAGAGACAGAGTTCGGCAAGGAAAAATTATTCATACTTGAATAGGTGGGCTGATTCTCTATTTATAGACATTTTTTGCGGCTCGGATGTTCAGGTGACCCAATGGGTTGAACTCTAAATGCTCCTGGTAGGTAGACATGCTTTAGGTGACATGCACCATACGTCTAATAGGCCGATGCCGCATGCCCGTGGTCTAGTGTCGGGGGACACTAAAGTAGGCTAGTGTCGGCACAAGTGAGCACGTGCCAGTCTGAGTAGGCGGCAGATATTGACGATGGACAGGCATAGTAACAGATGGTGTATCACGTGTCAGGTGGTGGATTGTGAGTATTGTCCAGGATATGCTGTCAGTCTATACGGGTGGTGTGACGCAAAAGTGAGGGGCCCACTAAGCAAGTGATACTCACCACTTGTTTGGGAAGTACTACCTAGGTCAATGGCATGGACCTGACGTGCTTTGTCTGAGGTATACGGTGGGTAGCATCAGTGTGGTTGACACGTGATCATTGAACGAGGTTTCCAGGAAAAATCAGGCTAATCAGATTTGGTCTGGTCGGGAATAATGAATCAATGTATTGAAATCTGATTTTAACGTCATTACGCAATTGGTTTATCCCTAGAAAAGGGAATCTATTGCCCGATAAAATTACATCATCAAATAGATATTGATAATATCAAATTTTCATAATCAGCCGATCAAGGAGCTGTAATAAAGGTGGGACTGATAGCCATTATAAAATCTATATTGAGACCATTATTGCAAATCAGAAGTCTTGGTGATTATTAGTTTATGTCTTAGATGGGATCCAAGTAAGGACCTTCATCATAATTAATTAAAAGAAAAAAGAAAAAGAAAGAAAGGGTAAAAATAAGGGGAAATGATTGCGACCCATATCGTGGACCATCATTGGCATTCAATTTGGAGAAAAGAGATGTGGTTGAGAACAAGAACTTTGGCACGATTCCAATCCCAATTGCGTTTGTTTGTTGTTTGCTTTTGACGTGCAATTCAAAAATTTGACAGACAACTGTGAACTGTTTTATCCTTTTGCTTTTAAAATAGGCCTCTAAGCTTAGACCTTCCGAAAAGGTTCCGAAAATGTAGAAGAAGTAGTCGTCACTAGTCATTTGATATAGGCCCTTAAGTTAAAATACTTATAATGACAATGCAATGAATCAGATTTTATTGTAATCATTTTTAAGCTTCCATTAGTTCCCATCCACGTCTACTCACGCAGAACTGGAACTCCTCCTTGCGCAAGAAATCATTCCAATCACTGCAATTTGGATAATTCACATCAGGATTTTGGTTCAGTCACATCCAGTTGCCAGTCTGTGAACTGATTTAAATGATTCCCAAAAAACAAAACAAAAAAAAAAAAAAGAAAAGAAAAGAAATTTAAACTGGTCCAGCTGTTCAAAAAATTTCCAACGGCTCACTGTACTAAAAGGTCCACAAAAAAAAAATCGCGTGGGATCTCTACATTTGGACATTTGCAAAGCTTTTTCTTCATTTTTTTTCCTTAGTTAAATTATTTATTTAATCCTTAAAATTTTAATTTTTTACAATTTTAATTTTAATTTTTTTATTATTTAAATGTCTTTAAAATATTAAAATGATATTATAATAATTATTTTTGTTTATTATTAAATAAAATTTATTAATAATTTGATTAAAAAATAATATTAATTAATACATTTAATCTAAAATTTAATCAATAATAATAATTTTAATAAATTAGAATTACTTTAACTTAAAAAAGAAAAAATAGAAGAGAATATAGAGGGACCACACTAACAGTTTATTTATTTATTTTGCTTGGCCAATTCATCAATGGCTTTTTAAGGGAAGGTAGAGAGTGATAATTATTATACTTTCTAGTTATGTGTGATTTCTGCTTTCCTCATTGGCTTGTGATACAAGTTGATTCGTGCAAAGGCCGTACATATATGCATAGCTGCTTTTAGCTAGAAAAAATCTTTTTTTTAATATATATATTTTTTAACCATTTGTTTTCATTGTCCTTCTTTTGAGCTGTCCGGCACCATAGGACCGCGATAGTTATGTGGCCATGTGGGCAAAATTTGCTCTATAAGAACAAGGTTATGGGGTTCTGGTGATACATACGATCCAGTGCCGACTAATTATGTATGATGCTTATAACATTAGTGTCGTCTTAAAATAAATTTTCCCTTTCAAATTATAAATAAGAATAAGAAGAATCATTAGTTGTCCTTCCCAAAATAATCGATCGATTAGTTACATTGCTTTAGTTAAGGATTTGTAATGAAATCTAACTTTCAACTGTGACTTAATTAGCAAATTAATTAGCACACCTGAGGTCCATAATTGCAGAATCCTTTAATCCGCAGAATCCTTTAATCCTGATATTGAGTGCGTGTAGACCAATGAAACAATCGATGACAATAGATAATGGCATCAAAGACTGGTACATTTGATTTAAATACCCAAAAAAGAAAAAAAGAAAAAAAGATGCAAAGCTATCCATTGGGAAAAAAGAAAAGGACAAGTATCATTGTCATTATTGGGTATGGAGCATGACTTTATGCGTTACCAAATCTGTCAAAAAATGCCAATCCTGCAGTCCCACTTACTCTTTTCTCAAGGTCTCCAAAAATTTCACCATCCAATACAATTATTAATATTTTATTATTATTATTCCCGCTAATATCATATTACATATGTGAAAATATCTCAATTATAAGCCACACATCTCGAGGGCCACCATAAAAACTCACACTTTTTGTAGTAGTAGTGTAATAAAATCAAATTTAAAGAGGAAGAAAAGGCCAAAGGGGTTTAGAAAAATGTAAAATATGTGAGCATTGTACGGTGCGCTCCTCCTACCGCCCAGCTGGCACTGCCCCTCCGCCAAGGCAAACCTAATTGCAACACAAAAAGAAGGTAAAAGTGACATGACCTTGCCATGCAAAAAGTCCCATTTGCCCTTACTCCCCAAACTAGCTAAACCAATCATTCTAAACCAAAAAAATGAAAAAAGAAAAAAGAAAAAAGAAAAAAGAAAACCAATCATTCGCCACGAAATCCACGTGGCGTCAACAACCTAGCGAGTTTCAGTATAAAGCTACTCGCGCAGAGATGGTCGGTTGATCGTTTTTATTCCAAAGGGACATGGCTCAGACGCTTGCAAGCAAAAGAGGGAGCCTCCTTTTAACTTGTATCGCCAGTGACAACTAGACAGCCCTGTGAACCAGCTGTAGATCGCCACGTGGCGTTCTGTAATTGGTCCGATCAATACTCATCCATTCTGGACAGACGTCCGTACCCCGTGCCACTCAGTACAGTACCCAGCCCTTGTCCAGCTAATTGGGGTGGATGGATTTACTAACGGCTATATTTTTTTTAATTTCTTTTCAATTAATTTTTTTTTTGGAATTTTCTCTACATTTTTTCTAGGAATTCCTGTCCTACGTGGCGATGAGCTGGCACATAAGTCCAGCTGACGTGGCACAGAAATAAGGCAATAGAAATCGGTTATAAAATGGGGCGATGTGTTTGTAGTGTGTGTGACCCTACAGAGCATTTTGGAGTAGTCGAACCTTCACTCTAAGTTATACATTCCATTCCCTTCTCTCTCTTTTTCTCTGTTTTAATAGATCTCTTTGTTTATCATTTAATGGCGGTTTCTCTGCCTAAAATGTCTGGTTCAGTGGGTTGCTTGTTGTTTGTGGGTCTTGTTTTAATGGTGGGTTCTGTTAGCTCAGCCAAGTTTGAGGAGCTATTCCAGCCAAGCTGGGCTACTGACCATTTCGTCTACGAAGGAGAGCTTCTCAAGCTCAAACTCGACAACTATTCTGGTAGTCTAATTAAAAAAAATAAACAAAAAATCAAGCCTTTCTTATTCTCCATGTATAATATTAACCGGGATGTAAAAAAAAAACCTTAAAAAAGTTTTGTTCTTGAGCTGTTTTTCTCTGTTCTTTTACAAGTCCTCTGTTTTCTTTCCTTTTTTTTTTCTCTGGATTTTCTATTTTTCTGAAATGGAGTTTTTTGGGACTTTTCAGGTGCTGGTTTTGCATCAAAGAGCAAGTATATGTTTGGGAAAGTAACCATTCAGATTAAGCTTATTGAGGGTGATTCTGCTGGAACTGTTACTGCTTTTTATGTAAGTAATATATACAATATTTAAAACGTTAATTAATACGATAGCATTATATTTTGGTTGGTTAATATGTTCTGTTAAGATTTAAGCAGAGTAGAGAAAATTTTTTCGTCCGAAAAGACAATATGCTGAAACTAGTTGTTACCATTTACCGACCTTGATTCTTTGAATAGACTTGTTTTGTAGTTGAGGACAGCTCAGCTGATTGTAACTTTTATTTTTATGTGTCCGCAAAAAAAAAATATATATATATTATTTTTATTTATGGAGTGGCCTGGCTTGACTGACTGCTGCGGTCCCCCATTTCAATAATTTCACAACCAAATCACTGAATTGTACCGAATTGAAACATTTTATACAGTCACAATTGCAGACAAAATTTAATCTTGGATTTGCATGAGCCAATGACTCGGCAAGTTTTGCTATTATTACCTGCTACCTCATTTTATTTTTCCTCGTGAATCGCTCTGCTAATCCCTTTAATTCTGCATTTATTATTCCTTGTTAACCACCTGTACCCATCAATGAATACTTCATTTTTTCAGAAATATCACTAACACTAAGATGATACAGTACAATACAATTGTTGTCGATTATAGAATCAAATTTGTCGCATTTGAGTTATATATATTGTAATCTGAACTTAGAAATCTTGATTTATATATATTTTATGATTTGATCTTTGTGATGCAGATGTCATCTGACGGTGCAAACCACAACGAGTTTGATTTTGAGTTCTTGGGAAACACCACTGGAGAGCCCTATTCAGTGCA
Source organism: Ficus hispida (assembly GCA_025413025.1). Taxonomy (NCBI): domain Eukaryota; kingdom Viridiplantae; phylum Streptophyta; class Magnoliopsida; order Rosales; family Moraceae; genus Ficus; species Ficus hispida. The sequence goes on from CM046365.1 coordinate 22,462,620, forward strand.
GACCAATATCTACGTGAATGGAGTAGGTAACAGAGAACAGAGGCTGAACCTGTGGTTCGACCCCACCACGGAATTCCACTCTTACTCCCTCTTCTGGAACCAACGCCATGTTGTGTAAGCCCACCGATTCATCCACTCCGCCATTTGCTCACACACACACACACACACATACACATATAGAAACATAGCCCCATATGCTTAAATATGTGTCATTAAATTTGGCTACTTAGTACAAAACACTAGCAACAGTAGGGCAAGTGGGCACAAAAAACTTGCCCAAAAAAAATGGCAAGGAATCTTTGGATGATATGGACTCTGGAGGTCCCCCACTATTGTTTTTCAGAATCCGTACAATGCCCAATTCGTTTTAAATAATTATAGTAACAATTATAGTTTGTATTATGCAAAATTAAAATGGTTATTTGATTTGTGTTTTTGGGATTCAGGTTTATGGTAGATGAGACACCAATAAGAGTGCACGCCAACATGGAGGACAAGGGCATTCCTTTCCCGAAAGACCAACCGATGGGCGTGTACAGCTCCATATGGAACGCCGATGACTGGGCCACACAGGGCGGTCGGGTCAAGACGGACTGGTCCCACGCCCCATTCGTGGCCTCATACAAGGGCTTTGACATCAATGCCTGCGAATTCCCCGCCGCGGTGGCCGCCGTCGAAGGCGCCAAGAAGTGCAGCAGCTCCGCCAAGACGAGGTTCTGGTGGGACGAGCCCACATTGTCGGAGCTCAACCTCCACCAGAGCCACCAGCTCATGTGGGTCCGGGCCAACCACATGGTATATGACTACTGCTCCGACACGGCTAGATTCCCCACCATCCCTCAAGAATGTGTGCACCACCGCCATTAAAGCTACTACCACTACGGCTACTTCTATCACTCGTATAAGTGCTTTGTAAAAAAAAAAAAAACAAGTGGGTTGGGGGGATCACAATGAGCTTGTTTATGTACAAAAACATGTGCTCCATGTTTTTTATTTTTTTTGGTTTCATATTTTTGGGTTATTAAGTTTGTTTATTTGTTTGTTTTATGTTATGTTGTTCTCCAATGTGGTTAAAATTTCAGGTTGCTTTGTATGATATAAGAAAGTTTTTTTGTTTCTTTCTTATTTTTTTCCCCCTCTCTATAATTTGGTATCAAATCATCTTGAAATATGTGGGGACATATTTGTGAAAATGGTTTTCCATACTTATGGGTACAAACTTTTTTTTTTTTTTTTTTTTTTGTCATGGGATGGATTATGGGGACCATACGGGGAAATTATGGTAAATGGTTGGTGGGAAGCGGATATAAAGTAATGGAACAGGGGTAAAAACAGGGGTAAAGTAATGGTTAGGACAAATGTGGACCAAAGTGTTTAAATGGGTGAGATTTTTTTAGGTGATGTATATATATTAGTTTCAAGCAAATTAGCAATATTTAAACCAAGGAAAAAAGAACAAGTGAGTTGAATTTGTATCTGAAAATGTCGTAATGTGTTAAAAACTGAAAATGTCGGTGAGTTTTATATATTGGTGAAATTCAAGAGTCATGATTCATGACCGACCCACTGCGTCATTCATGTCCGTCTTCTTTTTCGGTGCTTTTAGAGTTTCATTCATCAGTCGAAGTGCAAAATCGCACCAAGCTTTTAGAGTTTCATTCATCAGTCGAAGTGTAAAATCGCACCAAGCAAGGAGGGAAACTACTTTTCCAATGGTAATAATTATAGACGCCTGATCCTTTTTCATATCCCAAGTTAAATATTTCACTGGTGACCATCTCTTGTGAAGTAATCATATCGATCTAAATAAGGAAAATATGTCACGCAATGAAACTTGATTAAAATTTAACAATTTTAAGAACCGTCAATACAACTAGATATTATATAAAATCGTACCAAGCAAGGAGGGAGACTATTTATCCAATGGTAATAATTATAAACGCGTGACCTTTTTTCATATCCTAAGTTAAATATTTCACTGGTGACCATCTCTTGTGAAATAATCATATCTAATCTGAATAAGAAAAATATATCACGTAATGAAACTTGATTAAAATTTAACAATTTTAAGAACCATCAATACAACTAGATATTTTTGCATATCTTTTCACATTTTTTGCACTGAGCAGAAAGAAAAGAAAAGAAAAGAAAATCCTCTCGGATTTAATGCCCCCTTTTAGAGAGGCTACAAACCAAATATAGGAAAAAGGGTTCTGTGCAGGTTTTTGCTGTCAATTAAGATTTCTGTATTTTGCCATGATCCAACGTTAATTAAGAAATTGTATTTTCCCTTTTCTTGCTGGTAAAAGGAGAAAGTTTTGGGAAAATTCATTGAAGCATTTGGTTTGTTCGAGAGAATCCCCGACAACTACCAACTCCAATACAAACACATGAAAACATGACGCAAGTGTAACTTAGACTTGGCACTTTAAATTATTTATTATAAACACTACTTAAAGGTTAAGGTGGACCGAATTGGGTCAATTAATTCTTTTTTAGTTGAATAATTCCCGTTTCAGTCCAGTAATTGGATGGCTTAATTAGTACCTTTTTTTTTTTTTTTTTTTTTTTTTTTTTAAGTCTCAATGCTTTCGGCACCAATAATTGAAAGCGCAGATTTCATAGAAAAAAAAAAGGACATGAAAAAGGGTGGCTGGCAAGGAGGTCATGATTATTTCACAAAAGTCATCAAATGCTGGGTCATCTTTAATCATGCCATGGTAAAATGGAGGAGTAAAAAGAGCTTTTTTTTTTTTTTTTTTTTTTCTTGAGGATCAAATTAAATACTCAATATATCTGGTCCTCCTCAAGGTAAAATTACAAATAAAAAAGAAAAAAAAACTTATAAAGTAGGGAGAGGCTTGGTAGAGCCTCTCCTAGAGACCCTATCGTAGAGTTTTTTTTTAACCGTTAGATTTAATCGAACGGTTGATATATTATAGGTATACCATTGTTATCATAGACCTTATCTTATACAAACTTTTCCACCCCAAGTCTTTTCCGTCGCCGGCGACCAACGCCGGTGACACATCTCGACATCGGCGACTCACCACGACGCCGGCGACCCACCTCCGGCACTTATTCCGGCCACCGACGACCCAATTTCTCTCTCTTCCACTTTCTCTCACTTCTCTTCTCTCTCTTCCCTCTCTCTCTCTTCCCCACCCCGGCCCCCCCTAGCCTCGATGGCCCCGACCACCCCAGCCCCGGCGACCCACCTCTGGCCCCAACTCCGGCAGCCGGCGACACCCCCTTTCTCTCTCTTCTCTTCTCTCTCTTCCCCATTCCGGCCCCCTAGTCCCGGCTGCACCCAGTCCCCCCCCTCCCCATCTGCCCCCCGGCCCCCAGCCAGCCCGGCACGCCTGCGACGGACCCTCCCATGCCCTCTCTCTCTTCCCTTCTCTCTCTTCTCCTCTCTCTCTCTTCCCCTCTCTCCCACCCCCGGCGGCCCGCGGCCCCCCCTCACAACCCCGACGAGAGAAGAGAGAGGCAGAGGAGGATGGGGGCGCTGATGTTGTGAGGGGGGATGGGGGCCGCCGGGGGTGGGAGAGAGGGGAAGAGAGAGAAAGGAGAAGAGAGAGAAGGGAAGAGAGAGAGGGGGTGGGAGGGTCCGTCGGCGGGCGCGCTGGGGGGGCGCTGGGCTGGCTGGGCGGGGGCCGACGGGGAGGGGGGACTGGGGCAGCCGGGACTGGGGGGCGGGGTGGGGAAGAGAGAGAAGAGAAGAGAGAGAATGGGGAAGAGAGAGAGAAAGGGGTGTCGTTGGCGGCCGGAGTTGGGGCCAGAGGTGGGTCGCCGGGGTTAGGGTGGTCGGGGCCGTCGGGGTTGGGGGGGGGGGCCGGGGTGGGGAAGAGAGAGAGAGGGGAAGCGAGATAAGAGAAGAGAGAGAAAGGAAGAGAGAGAAATTGGGTCGCTGGCGGCCGGAATAAGTGCCGGAGGTGGGTCGCCGGCATCGTGGTGAGTCGCCGGCGTCGTGGTGAGTCGTCGGCGTTGGGGTGTGTCGCCGGCGGCAGAAAGATCGCGGGCGACGGAAAAGACTTGGGGTGGAAAAATTTATATAAGGTAAGGTCTATGATAACAATGGTATACCTATAATATATCAACCGTTCGATTAAATTTAACGGTTAAAAAAAGAGTTTTACCGATAGGGTCTCTGGGAGAAACCCTACCACAGCCTCTCCTTATAAAGTAAGACTATGTTGGAAACTTTTGAAATATATATTATTGGTACGGATATCCTATCCTAAAAAATTTTGAGAATAGCAAAAATTTTGTTGGGCACGTTGTGTATTAAACAAATGGTAATGTACTTAAGCCAACAAAAGGGTAACTTCTTCTACTCTAGTCTACACATTGACAAATGAAAGTTTTTACCATGAAGATGATCAGGGCAAGGACAATTATCTGCATAAAAAAATTTGTGTAGGACAAGAGATACATTTACCTAAAGGTGGTGAATAATGAGCTAAATGAACAAACAAATAAAGACAAGACACAGTCACATGTTTTTCATGTTTGGAGTCCTTTTGAAACTTTTATTGAGTCCAACAAACAAGTGACGTGTCGACGTCGAAAGAAGACACACAATGATCAGTGTGATATAAAAATCAAAGTAATTATGTTTGAAAGAGCGTAAGGTGGGGACGATAATATATAGCTGATTGATTGTAAAACCAACTAATTAAAAGGACTTTTGGGAAATTCAATGGCCACTGAAAATAATTTGTTGGACTGACTATAGGAAATAAAAATGTCCTCATTTGAGTAGATTAGTTATAACATGTTTTTATTTAGTCAATTGTTGAAGTCCCCTCAAACAGTGCTGGGCTTGCTGGTGCTGGAATCAAAACTTTTTAAGCTAACCACTTTTCGACATCTTATACAAATTTCAAAAGTAGTTATGTTTGACTAGTTTAACAAATAATTAATTTTTTTGCAGTAGATAATTTTGCTTTCCAAATGAAAGGAATACAATTTCAAGTATAGTCCTCATCCAATGAAAAAAAGGTTTTTGGAAATTTTTATTTACTCTGCGCTTGTTTCTTATTGTTTTTAGAGGCGGTTTTTAGATTTTTAAGTAATTTAAACATGTCCAAGGTGTGATAAACCATATGATTGTCGAGTAGATCATAAAAAGCTATTGCCCAATAACAGAATTTGAGAAGCATGCTAATGGTTATTTTTGCATAGCTTTTTTGCTATTATTGTGAAACACAATTTTCAATCTACTTATTTTATTTATCTGCATAACAAATTCAAATTAAATTTAAATATTTGTAATAAAATTACACATTCTGGCTGGCATGATGCTAATATTTATTTTAGCTTTTTAAAACTATTTAAAAATTTTACTGATGCATAAGTTTATCCTTGAATAAAGGTAATTAATTTTTTTAGACCTAGTTAGATTATAAAAGTAATATTACATATCTTTTTTTTTTTTTCTATAGTTTTAATTTAAAAGGATACGTATACTAACTTCATTATTAGAAGTAAAAACTAAAACTATGAAAAGGTATACTAAAATAACTAATTCAATGAAAATAAAATATGTCCATTTTGATCATTATACATTTACACAATAATTGTATTCATAGTTAATCAAATACCTAAAATATTGCTTTTGATATTCACATCAGCTTTGAAAAAAGATTTACCAAGATCCTACATGTTTCTAGTCACAAACTTTGAAACTAACCGCACAATTACACCAAAATTTTCCATTTGAACTTTTTCTTTCTTTTTTTGAAAAAGTTGTACATAATTGTAATTAGCATGCTACACTGAGATTGGTATGAAAGCTCCATGAAATCCATTTGGAACTCTACACGGCAAAGTATTGGAAACTGGCTCACTCGAAAACTTTTTTGGGTCATCAAAAACCTACAAAAAAAAAAAAAAAAAGAATAATATACATGAAATTGCCAACATAGGAGATGAAAAAGAAGATCAAAGTTAAACATATACAATTAAAGTTACTTGAGATGTGTTGGTGTCTTCATTGTGAACAAAGGTGATAATCCAACCATCATCTTCTTCAAAGCCTCCTTTTTTCGGGACAAAGTAGCTCCACCGCAAAAGGTGTTCTCCTCAGACATAGGATATTGCACTTTTATCACTTTTTGATCAATTTTTTCTTGTTGTCTAGCAATTTATCAAGGCGATCAACATACTTAATTAGCAAGAAATATACTGAATTATTGATTAATTATCGCGAGAAAGAGGATGATGTTAAGGAGGTTCTTGCCGAAGAAAATCTTTTGTGTAGCTGATCAAAATTTAACACCAAAGTCGTGGCAAAATGTACACTGATCGAATTTCATATCATTATATGAACTACTTTTTCTTCCATCAGCTGAAAAAGAATCATACTTGACAAATTAGAACACTAATATTGATAATATATTACATGAATTAAATAATTGTAATATTATTCTACTCTTGTCATTAAGTGATAATATAGTTGGTTGCTTTATTCATATATATTTGATATCGGTTATTTTCTTTCGTCAACTGTAATGCTCAATGAATC